>WBMV01007609.1:985696-1074192 GCA_013396655.1 Campylorhamphus procurvoides | reverse complement strand
GGGCACTGCCAGCCCAGACACCCCCCGTGCCCTGGGCTCATGCCCAGCCCTGGGCCCAGCAGGGCAGGGGGGGATTCTGCCGCTCTGCTGCGCTCCCAGGACACCCCACCTGCAGTGCAGCCTCCAGCTCGGGGGGCCCAACAGGAGAAGGCCTTGGAACTGCTGGGGCAAGGCCAGAGGAGCCCCCAAGGGGCTCAGGCCACTGCAGCACCTGCCCTCTGCACGCAGGCTGCCAAAGCTGGGGCTGCTCAGCCTGCACAAGACAAGGCTGTGCGGAGACCTCCCAGCACCTTCCAGGCTGGGAAGGGGAACACAAGGAAGCCGGAAGGGGACTCTTGGTCAGGAACTGCAGGGACAGCACAGGGGCAATGGGGTCAGAGTGACAGAGAGCAGGGTTAGATGTGGTGTTATGGAAATATTCTTGGCTGTGAGGGTGTTTTGAGTCTCTGGCAGGGGCTGTGCAGAGAGACTTTGGATGCCCCATCACGGGGGACATGCAAGGCCAGCCTGGACAGGGTCCTGAGTAAGCAGGACTGGTGGAAGGCTGGTTCAGGTTGGAACAAGATGCCTTTTATGGGACCTTCCAAGCCAAACCACTGCAGGATTCCATCATTCCCTCCTTGCCATCCCCCACTGGGCAGTGTCCCCACAACTCCTGTGACATCCCAGCTCCCAGAGCTGTGCCCGTGTTCCATGTGGCAGTGCCAGTGCCCGGCGACGAGCACAACACAGCCATTTCCTGCTGTCGTTGCCCCACCAGCATCTCCCAGCTCTCCCTGGCTCTGATCGTGATTGTCCCATCAGTCCTGCACTCTCCCTGCTGCCTGGGGATCAAAATCAGTCCCAGCAGGATGTGCAGCCTTGTCCCAAAGAAGGTACAGTGGCATTCCAGGCAGGTGGCACCCCCGCAGTGCCTGGGCAGGACTGGAACTCTGTGGGCATGGTGTGGTAAAGGGACCCCTCTCTGAGGTTGTGCTCCTGCTGCGGAATGAGAGAGACACAGTGGAAGAAATGGAAGTGGACAAGGTGTTGTATATGCAGGAGATGATGGAGGTTGATAGGGAAGAGTTTGTGGAAGAGATTGAAGCTGTCATGGAAGACGATATGGAGGACATGGAAGTTGATGAGGAAGATGAGGTGGAGGACATGATCCTGGGCTGAGGACAGCACCAGCAGCAGGACAGGCAGGAGGTGCCCATGCCCTGCCCCAGGGACAGTGGGTCACCTGGTGCCAGGCTGGGCTGGGCTGGGTGTCCCCGCTCAGGGACACAGTGCCCCGTGCCCTGGATTCTGGTGCCACAACCCCCATCCTGCCCTGTCCTGCCCTGCTTTGGGCCACACAACCCCCGTGCCACTGCCTGGGGCCCGGCTCCCATCCCCAGCCGGGCTCAGGGCTGGCCACAGAGTCCCGCTGTGCCCAGTGTGTGCCAGGCTGGGGGCACAGGGGACACCAGCAGGGCCGGGCTGTGCTCACCGTGCCCGGGCTGTGCTTACAGGGATCAGGGACACACAGCACATGGAATTGGCTCCTCTGCATTTGTGTTTTACANTTTATTAACAAGAGTTTTGTTCTTATAAAGATTTTTTATAAGGATTCTTCAAATAGCAATAAAGTCTGTATAGATGTTTAATATGTTGTCGTTGTGCTGTCCTTGTGTCACTGCATTGACTGGGGGTGCTGGCACAGCCCCCGGGGTGGGGGTCCCTGTGCCCACAGGGGTCCCCCTTGGGAAGGGGCCGGCACTGGGCACTGCTGGTGTCCCTGGGCTGGGGCAGAGCGGTGTCCCCAAGGGCAAAGCTGTCCCCAGCACACACAGGGGGCTCTGCCATGAGCGGCCGCTGCAGCGCTGCCCCCAAAGCAGGCAGGAAACCTCCTGCTGCCCTTCCTGAGGGAGCCAAAGGGACTCCTGGGGGCAGAGCCGGGCTCAGGACACAGGGATGCAAAACCCCAAGGGATGCCCCAAAGGCCAAGGCAGCCTTGGGAATTGGTGGGGATGGGATCTGGGGAGGAGGTTTAGGAGCTGGAGAGGCTGATATTAATACTTTGGAGTTCCAAGCTCTCCAGGCTTTGCTCCCCACCCTCCTGGCATTGCCCTGGGCCATGAAGAGCCCAAAGGCAGGCGAGGCCTCCCCTGCCCTGCTGTGGGGTCACACACGGATCCACTCCCTGTTTCAAAGCCCAGCTGTGCCCACAGGGCTTTCCCTGCCCTTTTCCCTGCCGGTCTCCACAGCCTTTCCCCACAGCGGGGCACTGCGGGCCTGCCGATCCCTCACACGGCCCTGCACACCCGGCCTCTCCAGTCCCAAACCCTCCTCCTGCCCGGCCTCTTCTCCACGCCCCTTTCCTTTGCCCGGATCTCCCACAAGGGGCTCGAAGCTGTCCTGGGAAGTGTCTGTGGAATACCCCATGCCCCATCCCCAGCCGGGCACAGCCAGGACCCTCAGGGACCCCAGCGCTGCCCCTCTGGTGTGTCTCGTACAGAGACCTGGCCCACAGCAGAGCTCCCAGCGGGGCAGCTCTGGGGAATGCACTGGGACAGTCAGGAATGAGGCTTTGGGGGCAGCCAGAGCTGGGCAGAGCTGTGGGAGGGTGAGTGCTGAGGGCTGGCAGGAGGGCACGGACAGGGCACTGCCCAGGGCTGTGGAACAGGGCACAGAGACGAGGCCAGGGCAAGGCCGCCCTCTTCCATAGCAATATGGGATGTCTGTTAGTCCCAGAAAGCTCTGAGTGTTGTGACTTTATCCTCGAGGAGGTGACAAAGGGAAAAGCAAAGGGACTCAGCACGTCTCTGCCTTTCCCTGCCCTGCCCTGCGCTGCCACCACCACACTGATGGAGAGCGCAGGGATGCTCCACAAGCTGCCTGGAGGGAAACACCAGGGCTGTGAGATATCACACTGGGCTCTAGGAGGAAAAAGGAACCCTTTCCTCACTTGGCCACCGACTTGCTGATGGCTTTGGGCAAGTGACTTTAACCTTTGCTTTTCCTGCCTGCTTCTAGGAGCTGCTGTTAGCAAGCAGCAAAAGCAGCACCAAATGTGGCACTGTGCCAGTGCCAAGCCCCACAGAGCGCCCTTAGCCCCAAACCTGTCTGTTTAGGAGAGTCCCTGACCCACCTGGCCCGCAGAGGGTGGGTTAAGGCTCTGTGTATATACATACATACACAGGTATATATGACCCTGGACCATGGCAGCTGAGGAGGGTGCCAGGCTCACCCACCCATGCTATGCTCACACATGGGCTGCTCATGCCCTCACCCACATCAATACCCTGGGGCACCAAGGGAAAGCCCCAGGAGGGCGCATCGCAGTGGGACACACTCAGAGGAGGGTACAAAGGCAGCCCTGACCCTGGAACGTGCCTGTTCATGGTGGAGAGGTTTCTCCAGCAATCTGGGCAATGCCTGTTGTTATATTTGATCACCCTCCATAGGGAGTTCATCAGTGGGGGGCAAACAGGGACATGACTGGCTTTTTATCCTGTTACCAGTGTCAGGAGATGTCCAAGTCATTGCAAGCCTCTTAGCTCTACTCTTAGAGATCTATCACCAAAATGTTACTGCTCTTATCGACCTGCTTCAGTTGAGGCCACAAAGATGCTCTGAGGGCTGGAGTCCCTCTGCTCTAGAGCCAGACTGGGAGAGCTGGGGGTGTTCTCCTGGATAAGAGAAGGCTCCAGGGAGACCTGAGAGCCCCTTCTAGTGCCTAAAGGGGTTCCAGGAGAGCTGGGGAGGGACTTTGGACAAGGTCGTGGATGACAGGACAAAGGGGAATGGCTTCCCACTGCCAGAGGGCAAGGTTAAATGGGATACTGGGGAGGAATTCTTCCCTGTGAAGGTGGACAGGCCGTGGCACAGGATGTCCAGAGAAGCTGTGGCTGCCCCATCCTGGGAAGTGCCCAAGGCCAGGCTGGATGGGGCTTGGAACAACCTGGTCTAGTGGAAGGTGTCCCTGCCTGTGTCAGGGGGTGGGACCAGATAAGCTTTAAGAGCCCTTTCAACCCAAACCATTCTATAATATACCCACCTTGCTTCTTTCCTGGACTCAGGAATCCTACTCTTTCTTCTCTGCCACTCCTTTGGTCAGGAACTGTGGATTCACACCTTAATTAATACAGATCCAGGCTGTGGATTTGGAAGTGGACTAGTGATCCAGTCTTACGCCACTGGAAAAATTCCCCATGTCAGGAGCCAGCTCTGAGCCCACCACGGGGCAAGGGCTGTTTGCCCACATGCTGGTCAAGGGATGGAAGTGAGCAACAAAGTCTTAGAATTTTAACAATGATGCCGAAGGACTGAGTTTACTCAAGCAGAAGCATTTCCCTTCACAATCCTCAGTCCTGACAGAGTGCTGAGTCTCCCCTCCTTGCTGTTTGCTCCGACAGTCTGAGAAAGGGCAAAAAATGCTTAAGCAAAACATTGCAAAACTTCCAGTTTTGTTGCAAAAAGTGGGAAAAAAGCACTGCCCTGTCCTAGAATGAATGTACTCTGCTCAGGCTGAGAGAAGGCTGTGAATTGCATTTTCTAACTCTTCCAAATTCACTCTGGAGAATGAGATTTTTTCAAAGTAACCCAGTAGTCTGGGGAGAGAGAGTTTGTTCATGCAGATAGCCCATCATCTCTGGTACATGGAAAGAGAGCTGCAGTGCAGCTCAGGGGAGGTTAAATCACAAAAAAAATATGGGAGACATGGTAAGTATTTGGCATGTTACATGCAACAAAAGATGAACAACAGCAACTGGGCCATTATCTTTATTTGCTAAAAATAGAGTCCCGCAAAGTTTAAAGAAAAGCACTTTGTATTTGTAAACCTCTCCTCTGGCTGTTAAAGAGCCTTCAAAGATGGGCTTTGTGGCTTTGGGCTGTCGCATCCCCTTTCAAAGGCTGCCCAGCACTGAGACAATTGAAACTCAATACAACATCAGCCACAACGGGGTGGGGGAATAAATAGTTCCGACATGCCCCTTCTCTCCTCACTCATCACAGAGTGATCCGTGAAGGGGAGCTGTGCAGCAGGTACGGCCCCCACACAGCCTCATGGCCCACCCGGGATGCCCAGGTGCCCAGCCCTGCAGGCACCAGGGCACTGCAGAGCCACCAGAAAGGCGGCAGCAGCTCCTTTGCCCACACACTGCTGAGCTTCGCACGGTCATTTGATACCCTGCAGCTGAGCGGTGGGTGCAGAGCTGGGTGCGGGCTGCCCTTCCTCACCTCCGAACAGCCGCTCATCACCCGTGCATGGGCACACTCGCTGCCCTGGCATCCTATAATGGGGCAAAAAAACTCCAAACCCCCAGTTCTCCTTTGCTTTTCCAGCTGCAAAGAAACCATCTTAGCCGAGTCCGAGGTCTTGGCCAGCGCTGTGGTACCTCGGGATATTTGGGCATTGATGCAGAAACTAATGTTTGCAATAGAGCAGGACCAAAGCTGTTCCCTTGACCGCAAGAGGAGGGGATGATGTGATGTGCAGCACCAGCCAAATACAGAGAGAACAATTGGGCTATTTGCATGGAAGAGAGTTCAGAGGGCTCCTTGGGAAGCCAAACCTCTTGCTGGCCTATCATCCACCAAAAAAAAAAAACAAACCAAAACGAAACCAAGACAGAGCTCTGGAACCTTGGTTTTCTTGTAGTATAAACACCAGCTTCAGCCAGGGCGTGAAAGAAATCTATTGTCTCTAAGCTGTATTTCTCTGTAAAATGCTCTGGTAAGGCCAGCAACCCTCCCCCCTCCCACGTGTGCCTATTGTTTGAAGTGCAGAACAATTGAAGGGTGCTCTCATGGGCTAAAGATAGAACGGCAGCTGGTGCTGTCCTTTTCCCTGTAACTGAGAATAAAACAATGCCCGAGTATTGTCTGCATTGCTGGAGCGATGACATTGGACTCTCTGCCAAGAGAGCATCTAAAAGATCAATGAAACCCGGGTTTATTTATAAACGGGTAGTGTCATTTCTTCCCCAAAGTAATTTCACTTCCTTAGCTTTTCCACCAGACCTTTCCATGCCGTGAAGTGGCCGTGGAGTGAGGTATAAATAGCACAGAGTATGGCTATGAGAGTGACAGCAGGACTGGGTGGTGGAAAACAAAGCTGCCACGCTAAACCTGCACTGGGCTGCACCTTTGTGTCCCTGAGCTGCACCCAAAGCTCTGCAGCACCGTGGTGGGGACCAGCCACAGATGCTGATCCCCTTCTGCTGGCAGGGAGCAGGTCTCTGCAGGCACAGCCTCTGCACTGGGTGTGCAGGGACTCAGCAGCTGGTCCTCCAGGGCCAGCACCAGGACCTGCTTCCTGGGGGAGCTTTTAGAATCACAGAATCATAAAATATCCTGAGTTGGAAGGGACACATAAGGGTAACCAAAGTACAACTCCTGGCCCTGCATAGGACAAACCAACAATCCCACACTGCCTCTGAGGGCTTTGTCCAAAAGCCCCTTTCACTCTGTAAGGCTTGGTGCTGTGCCCACTGCCCTGGGAAGCCTGTTCAGTGCCCCACCACCCTCTGGGCGAAGAAACTTTTTGTCATATCTAGCCTAAATTTCCCCAGCCATTCCCTGGGTCCTGTCACTGGTCACCAGAGAGCAGAGATCAGCACTGCCCCTTCACTTCTCCTCATGAGTAAGTTATAGACTTTTATAGGTTTATTTTACCTACCAGCCAACAAGCAGGTGGGAGCATGGACTGTGTGTGTGTGGCCAGCTCAGCTGCTGTGCTGGAATGCTCAGGAAACCCTTGAGCCCAAACACAATGGGACAGGGGACAGCTGCTCTCTGCAAGACGTCATCCCACCAGGGCATATCCAGACTAGAGACTGGATACCTGGAGTCAGACATTCGCTGCAGTTCTGAGACAGAAAAGCCCATCTTGTCTGATGTGCCATAGTGAGATGAAGTCTCCAGTCATGACGTAAGGACTTGCAGAATATTGCTCCCTCCTGGTGACAGCCAGTCTTGAGAAAGGTCCAAGCCTACCACATCCCATGAAGAACTCTGTTGCCACTCCACGTTGAACAATTGTCCCCTGCCAGGAGATTGACTGAGCTTGATTTCTTGCTGAGCCAGAGCAGTGTGGAGGAAAAGCCCAGCAGTGTCTGAGCCCATGGTGAGCAGAATGCTGGGTCAGTGGGCCAGGAGTGTAGAGCCATGGCCTTCATCACGCCAAGCAAACAGCTAAAGCCAAGCAGGTCCCAGCCTAGCGCAGCCATTCCTATTGGCTTAAGTCCTCAATAGCACCTTCTTCTACTTTCCCATGGAGCGAAGGAGAAGGTGCATGAGGGATGGAGAGAGCAAGGAACTGTGATGGGATCATTCCAGGGACTGATGCTCTGTGGGCAGCTGATTGTGTGGGCTTTGATGTACATGTGCTGGACAACACCCCTCCAACCTCCTGCTCCC
Source organism: Campylorhamphus procurvoides (assembly GCA_013396655.1). Lineage (NCBI taxonomy): Eukaryota > Metazoa > Chordata > Aves > Passeriformes > Dendrocolaptidae > Campylorhamphus > Campylorhamphus procurvoides. The sequence goes on along the minus strand of WBMV01007609.1, from coordinate 1,066,803 downwards.
AAATCTCACAGCAGATGAAAAGTGATGTGAAACCAGAGCAGCTGGGGCACTGCAGGGCAGATCCTGCCCACAGAGTGTCAGAACCACAGCCCAGCTCTCGTTCTGATCAGGCTCTGGGCCTCCCTTACAGTCCCCCAGGCAGCTCCTGGTCATGATTTCCAATGGCCACAATGTTCCAGGGTCTGTTATGGCAGGCCAGGTGCAATTAAGGTGCTATTAAATATTCAAATGAACAGGGCAAGATTCTGTTTTTTCTCCTTGTTTTGAAGTACATTGCCAAAACCTCAAGCATCTTCACCAAAGGCTTAAACATTCCTGTAATTTTGGCAGTGTTCAGTACAACCCTCATTCCTAAACAGATGTTTTATGATTGCAATCCCCAGAAGAAAATCCCTCCAACCTCAAAGCTGGTAAACTCAAAGCAAATAACCAAAACCTCTCCAATTTTCCCAGTCTCCAGGTGACCTCACTGTCTCCAACCTGCGTGTGACCTTGCTTACTAACTCTGGGCACTAATTTTTCATGCCATGTCTCTTCCAGGTACTTTCTCATTCCTGATATAAATTTTGGAGTCCTCATACGTGGAAGGTCAGTCACCAATGTCCCCATGCTGCCCCAGCCTCGTGCATGGCAGGGTGTGAACCACTGCACCAAGGTGCTTATGGCTGCAGCAGCTTTGTGTTCCTGAGGGGACTCAGAGGCAGCACCTCACCCACAGCCAAAGGACAGCCAGCTCAGGATGGGACATGCAGGCAGTACTCATGCTGGGAAGTGCCCAGGGAGCTGTGAGTTGGGGGGCTCCTGTGCTAACCCCATGCTGAATCCCACAGGAGTACCTTCCCTTTGGGGTCCCTTCAGCAGCATCTCTGGCTCACGTAGAAGGGGCATGGAAAGCTGTGCTGAGGTGGTGGCTGCTGTCCCTGTCACCCTGGTGGGACACTGCTGGGGTGGCTTGGGGGTTTGCTTTGGAGAGGGACATGGCCAGGCTGGCAGTGCTGGCCTGTCACCTCCTGTCCTGCTGCAAACAGGCATTCCCACTCGATGGAAATATGCCTGAAATAGCCCCTCTGCAGATTGTCTTTATCTAATCAGCTGCCTTCGAACCCCCCCTCCAGTGCATTTCAGGGAGGTGATAGCACTGATATGTTAAGTGTGGAAACCTCTAGCAAACTGCCCGACACGTAGAGTAATTCTCCTTCCTGCCACTTATCAGAGCCTGCTAATGGGAAACATTCCTCCTGGGGGTCAGGGAGCAGCCAGGGGATTTCTCTGGAGAGGGTGGCTGAGCTCCTGGCACTCTCCTGGCTCTCCAGGGCTGGGTAGTAGCTGATCTGACCACAAAACACTCATTGAAAGGGCAGCTCTGTTGTCTGGTTCTGCTGCTGTCCTGTCCCATGGGGAGAGACTTGTCCAGCCCTTGGGGGCTCGGCTGAGGAGCCCCATCCTTTTCCATCATGAGGCACCAACACCAAGGACAGAGCTGGGGGGGAAAGAAGAGGGGAGTCCCAATGCCCAGGTGAGATGGTCCCACTGCAGTGGATGATTGTGCAGGGCTGGTGGGACATTCAGGAAGACTGTTTGCTTTGGGCAACAGCCACCTGAAACAAACTCCCCTCTGCTCAGGCCGAAGCCACGGGCTCCTCACTGTGCCTATGGGGTTTTGTGGGAGGTTTATAGGACCCCTCTGTGGCCATTGCCCCACTGGAAATGCCCTGTCCCACCTGCCTGAGCAGGCCACAGCTCAGACCTTGCCAGCAATACAGGGATGAGCTTCCCATCACCCTGAAAACCACATCACAAACACCAAAAAAACCCAAACCCATCGGAAGTGCCCTTCAGCAGCTGCTGGAGCAACTATTCCACGTTTCTCTGTCTACAGATCTGCTCAGCCTTTGATGGACCCTGCTGGAACCTCTTCAAAGAGGGAGAGAAACTAGGGCGAACAGAAGGAACTGCAGAAGGAATCTCCGAAAATAAAATCTCTTTAAAGATAAGGCAGGGGAGGGGGTGAGCAGAGAGCAGGGCGAGTACATGCCCTGAGAAGAATGTGTGAGGCTGGACCAGCTGGTGGGTCTGGGCCAAGAGCTCATCCCACTGCTGGGGCTCTGGTGGCAAAGGTACTTGGCACCAGACCCACCAAAGGCCTTGGGTCCTTCCAGGGAGTGGGTGGAAATTTGACTCCGAGCCCAGGACGCAGAGGCGGAAGACCACCAGAGTAACCTCAGAGGGACCTGTGGTCCACCAGAGCCTGTGGCCTGGAACTCTGCCATCTAGGCAAGATTGAGCAGCTCTCATGCCATGGTCAAGAGGGACCTCAGGAATGGTGTCTCCATGGTCTCCCCAGCAGACACGTTGGTGGAGTCCAGCTCTGCACCGGCTGCTGCCAAATCCTGGTGAGGATCTGCACTCCTGAACACCAGCCTGATGAGGAGAGCCTACATGGGAGGTGGAGACCTGCATCCCATTTCATCCTGATGTGCTAGAGTCCTTGTTTGTGCTAGAGACTCTGCTCCGTGGGAGCATTTGAATTCATGGGGGAGTCTCGCACTGTGTGAAGCCCTGACATTGCACTGCACAGTGAAGGCAACATCAACTCATCCTGAGCCCAGTATCCTCCCTGCTGGGACTTAAGCCACAGGGACAGGTCTGGAGTCCTCCTCCATCCCATGAATTTCCCAGACTTCCCTCCAAAGTAGGGTGGGAGGGCAGGGGACCCATCTGTCAGGGGGTATGGAGGAGGCAGCACTGGGAACCACAGTGTAGCTGTGTGTGCTGGATGGAAAGAGTGACTGTGTCTGGGGCTTCAGCAGAAAATCCCTCCAGTGCCTGGCTGGGCTTCAGGGCAGGTGCTGGGGCTGCAAAAATCTCTCTGCAACCTGGGCTGTGTGCCCAGGCTGAAGCCACATGCCCAAAGCAGCCTCCGGTGCTGCTATTCTGGCCGTGACAGAGGCCACACCACATCCAGCCTGGGCACAGCACCGTGCAGCTGATCCTTAACCACTCCCTGCGCAGTTTCCCCCACTCTCAGGAGAAGGCAACAACTCTAAGTTAATTAGTGGGAATAAGGGGTGCTGAATGGAGAAGAACAAACCCTGCAGCCACAGGCTCTGGTTCTCTGGGGTAGAAACCTCCATGCACTTTGGATGCCAGCAGCTACATGGCTTTTCCATGAGCCTGGCACAGAAATCCTTGTGTCACGGCTGTGGATTTGGCTGGCCCCCACTGTGTCCTGTTCCAGTCTTGGGCAGTCCATGGTGGTGCTGCCAGGACGAAGATGTGCTCCAGGCTGCAGTCACAGTGTTGTTCACAGAGCCTTTGGGTGCTGCCTGGTAAAATGGTGTGCAGGAAACCCAGAAACCCGTCTGGTAAGAGATTACAAACCTGGTCTAGTCACAAACCAAGCCCCCATGCCAAGGTGAGTTCTGGGAGCAGAAAATGGGGGTCCAAGCCCCAAGGTCCTTCTTCTTCTGGACAGACTGTTCAGGAAAGGCTTAACCAGAGCTCAGGAAGAGTTTGGGATGCTCCAGCTGGGAAAGCCAGCAGCCACACACATCCCACCAAGCAGCAGCTCTCCTGTCAGGGTGCAGGGAAGGAGCAGGTGGACCAAGAACTCAGGTGCAGGAGGAACCAGCAGAGCTCTCATTCCTCAGCTCCCCACCAGCACCAGCAGTGCAGACAGGCTGGGAGAGCTGCACTGCCTTCCCAGGCTGGAGTCTCTCACTCTGCCTTTGTAGTCGCCTGACAATACAGGAATAAAAATAACCAGGCTGCATTTGCAGAGAGATAAAAGTGAAGTTTGCCTTTTGTGTCTGTCCGGGCAGTGGGACAGCAGCACCAATGGAGCTGTGTGGACATGACACATGGGAATTTCTGACATATCTTTTCCCACTCTGACCTTGACAGACACAATAAAAAGGGGTTTGCAGCACGCACACAGTCACTCAGTCCTAGCACCAAGGTTAGTAATACAGAGCATGTCTGTGTGCACGTGTGTCCCTGCTACTAACCCGCTTCACCTCTGCAGGGTGGATGCTCCCAGAGGACAGGGGAGGGTGGGACAGATCTGGAAAAAGAGCATTTTTGTTAAGGACTGTGTGTTTTGCCAAGTTGTGGCTACATTCGTGATGGCTGTGGCGTTCCAGAGCTCTGCTGTGTGATACCACATTAGGTGGATATTAGAAATCATGAGCATAAAAGTGCTTTTCTAAGCAGCTGCCACAGTGGCCTTCTAGAAAGGTCTTCCCAGGGATAATACATCCAGTCTTGCTTTTATCCTCCTGCTATATAGCCCTGCAGAACAGACCGGGGGCTTTGCAGAGGGTTTGTGCAGGACACCAGGGCTCCAACAGGTCTGTAGAGCTGGGATAGGTTTTAGCTGCGTTTATCAAGAAAATGGGTGTTGTTGATAATCTCATCTAAAGGGTGAATGTGGATTTTGACACCAAAGCTCACCCAGCTGGGACTTCTAGTGCAGGGTTGATTGCAGGAGAAGGGAAAGTGTTCTGTAATTGCCTTGTTGTTATAATTTTTATTAGCTATTATTGTTGTTGCTGTCTTCTTCTCTCTCTCTAAAATTAAAAGCATGTTTGATGGCTGTGTTGCTCTTGGTCCTCAACCCACCAGCGGGTGCTTTCTCCATGCACTGACTCCTTGTCCCTTCCCTCCTTTCAGTGTTCAGGTGTCTTTCACTCTTCCTTCGCTGCTGCCAAGCCTTTCTCTAGCCGGACAAGATGTCTATGCTGGACATGACGGAGTTTGGGGAGGCTGCTCCCTACCTCCGGAAAAGCTACACCGAGCAGCTGAAGCTTCAGACAATCCCGTTCGATGGTAAGAGCCAGAGGCAGCTCAGCACAGCTCCCTGGGAGTGCCCTGAGCCATCCCTTGGAGCTCTCCTGGGAATCCGTCCCTGTCCCTTTCCCAGTGCTGCTCCTCAAACTACCGCAGGGACTTCATAACTCCCCCCAGCACCCTGAGAGGGGAATTCCTTCAAAAGTGGGAAAAGCAGTTTAGACTTTCCCCTTGTTTGCTGAGGTGTGGGTGGAGGTGGCCCTTCATCTCACCCCACGCTGAGGGGCAGGAGGGCTGATGGAAGTGGGCTGAGGGACTGCTGTCAAAGCCTTCTCCAGCTCCATTTCATTTCAGAGGTGTCCTCTCTGTCCCAGCCACCCTGTTTTTCCTTGGCTTGCTGTGCTTGGGCTCCAGGGCCCAACTTGCTCCTTTCAGCTGGGCAAACAGGGAGCGTGTTGCTTGTTCACACTGTCCTTTTTATGATGGTCTGAGTGCAGGCACACATGAAACAGCTGATTTCTGTCAGGCTAGAGGTTGACCCCAGCAGAGTAAACAGCTTCCAAACACAAAGAAGGCAAAGAAATCCCAGCTCCTATGACCAAGAATGTAGGGAGGAATAACCACTGTCCTTCCATGCTATCCAACTGCATTCATGTGGCTTTCAGTTGACAATTCCAAATGGTTTCCAGTACGTTTCAACCTGTATGTCTCCCTTGCCCTTTCTTTTCCCTTCCCTCGTCCAGGAAAGAAGCGAGCTTGGATCCCAGATGAGAAAGAAGCCTATATCGAAGTGGAAATCAAAGAAAGCTCTGGTGGCAAAGTCACTGTGGAAACCAAAGATAAGGAAGTAAGCAAAATACCTTTCCTTTTCCAAGGGAGAGCAAATGTGTGCCGAGGGGGGATACGTGTGACAAGATCACGCCTGAAACGAGGAGCTCTTGTTGATAACCCTGCCCCACTGCTGATCAGTCATGCCCTGGGGGGACACACGTAGGCCATTTATTTGCCAAGCGTGGCCGCAGTTCAGCATCCCCCCATGGGGGTGTTTGCCGACAGACACGGGTTATCGCGACACACAGAGCCGGGGGACAACCGGGCTGGTCCGGCACAGCCCTTTGTGATGCTGACCCGCTGCCCGGCTCATCCTGCAGCGAGAGGTAAGGGGGCGACTGGCCAATTCCTGCTCATTTTAGCCTGGATTTGCAGCAAAAGCAGGCACAGGGGTAAGGCACGCTGTGGGGTGGTGAGGCTTCAGCTTTCCAGCAGCGGGAGGGAGGCAAAGCAAGCAAGGACCAGCTGGTATTTGTCAAGATAATATCCAGCACAATTAGCTGCAAATGAGCTTAATTAATATTCTTTTCTTGGCTGTGGGAGTTTTCATGGCCCTGCAACTTCATTGCAGGACAGAGGCTCGCACTGGTGTGAAACTGTGAAAAAGGCCAGGCAGCAAATAGTAGATTTTATTATTTTTATCCCTTTGATGGTCAGAATGGCACTGAGAAGTGCTCATCTCTGCCAAATTTAAAAGAAGTATGTATAATCATCTTTGAAAAGTGTTAAGGCTCTGAAAATAATTTTGACTGAAACTGGGAAAACAAGTCAAGAGATTTGTCCTCTCCAAAATAAAATTTTGTGGGGAGGGCTATAAATTTTAAAAGTTTATTCTGCTGTTTAGAACGGCTTCAGCTTCTGAGAGCGAAGCAATTGCCCAATCTATTTTGCTGTTCCCTCTTGAACCTGGTTTTTTTAACAATTTGTCACAGATTTACAAAATCAGAAATTCTATCAGCTCTCCCTGGATCAGCGTTTTCAGCAGAAACGATTTCAAGAGACATAAACCCACCCTTACCCTTCTCTCTACCCCCCTGCTTTTAACACCTAATGCCTTTTAACACCACACACTTCATCTTTACCCATAAAAAACCCTCTCTGAAAGGTTTAATTTCATCTTTATTAACCAGACCAATTGCTAAATCCAGCTTGTCCCATCCAGGCCAGACCCGTAACGCGATAGTTTCCCTGTGCTTGGCTTTGTGGGATTAAATAAATCCAGTTTTAAGTGAAGGGGTACAGGCTTCAGCTGTTTGCCCAAATACCCGAGGACCATCCTGCCACAGGCTTTTAGGCTGGGAAGGAGAGCACAGGATGGGGGTGTCAAGCACATTTTGCTGGTCATACTGGTGCCCCCCAGCTTGGAACCCCCCGTGTCAGGCTCAGGTTCAGCACAGCCCATCTTCCTGATGAGGGAGCAAGTCTGCCTGTCCCAGCTGGGCTTTGTGTCTGGGTGCTGGTGGGGCTCCCCTAGCCCTGTCACCCCAGCATGGATGGCATCCCTGTGAGGATGGCACAGGCATGGGGTCAGGGTTGTCCCCAGCACTGTCAGGATGTCTATCCACCAGGCAGGTTTTGGGGTAGGGGATGTTTGGTGGGGGTCGGGATCCACCTGATGTGTCCCCCCTCCTCTGGCAGACACGCGTGGTGAAGGAGGACGAGGTGCAGCCCATGAACCCCCCCAAGTTCGACATGATTGAGGACATGGCCATGCTGACACACCTCAACGAGGCCTCTGTGCTCTACAACCTGAAGCGCCGCTACTCGCACTGGATGATTTACGTAAGCCCACAGCACCTGAGGGGTCGCTCTGTTCAGTGATGGGGTGAAGGAGCACTGGGACACCCTCATCCACCCATTGTCCCCCTGCAGACCTACTCGGGACTCTTCTGTGTCACCATCAACCCCTACAAGTGGCTGCCCGTCTACACGGCGCCCGTGGTGGCCGCCTACAAGGGCAAGCGGCGCTCGGAGGCTCCCCCGCACATCTACTCCATCGCTGACAACGCCTACAACGACATGCTGCGCAGTAAGCCCTGCCCTGGGGTGTGTGTGTGCCCCCCGAGGCAGGGGTGAGCTGGGCAGCACCACCCTAATGCCACCTCCTTCTCTTGCAGACCGCGAGAACCAGTCCATGCTCATCACGTAAGTGCCCCTCGCAGTGTGGCAGCCCAGACCCCACATGCTGTGCTCCCAGGGGAGCCCTGGACGGGCACCCTGTGCCCAGGAGAGCCCCCCATCTGTGTCCCCCAACCCTGGCAGCTGTCACCCTTCCCGCCCAGGCTGCTGCCATGCCAGGTGACAAAGCCCCATGCAGGCTGGGCAGGAAGGCTCCCCCGCACCCCGACAGCTGCAGGAGCTGCCGTGGGGCGCCTGGGCTGCCAACATCCTCCCAGGAGCCTGAGATGGAGGCCAAGGCCGCAGGGAGATGGTGGCCGGAGGGGCGGCAGCGGGGGAGGAGGGTGATGTGGGAGGGTGTAGGCCAGGTTGATTTCAAGTGACATATAGATAAGGGCTATATAAAGGACTCTAAAGGACCCTCCGCCGCTGCCAGGAGCCACGGACATTTTTAGCCTCGGCCATGGCCTAATTAGGAAAGGCAGGGGCTGCAGAGAGATGCTTGGCGTGTGTCCGGTGGCGGCTCTGCTCCCCGCTCCCCCCCGGCTCTTTGTGATCTGGGATTACAATGGGAGAGCAGCTAACTATAGGCATGAGCTCAGCAGGGCCTGCTGGCCACCCACACCCCACACCGGGCATGGTGGCGCCCATGCCCACCCGGCCAGGAGCCACCCTGCATGGTGCCCCTGCCATCTCCAAGACACCCCAACAAAGCAGGGCGTGCTAAACCACCCGGAGAGGCTGGTTCCCCACTGATCCAGGACAGCTGAAGCCCTGGGGCCAGGGCTGTCCAGCCTTGGTGGGTGCCAGCACCCCCTGCCATGTCTGCAGCGGGCAGCTGAGCCCCTGCGGCATCTCCGAGCAGCCCGGGGGGACACAGTGAGGATGGAGCAATCCCCAAGACAAGATCCCCCAGGCTGGGGGGATCAGTAGCTCCAGCCTCGCTGTCCTTGGCCTCTCGCTGCTGGCAGGTGCGTGGGGGCAGGTGGGCAGGGACTCTGTGTGAGTGGTGCCTGTTCTTTGCCTCATGCCCTTGATCTGTGTATTTCTGTTACTCTAAGCGGAGAATCTGGTGCTGGTAAGACTGTAAACACCAAGCGGGTCATTCAGTACTTTGCCATTGTCGCAGCCTTGGGCGACACACCGGGCAAGAAATTAGTAAGACCTTCTTTTGAAACAAGTTCTTGCTGTTTTCTTCCTTTCTTTTTTTTTTCTTTTTTTTTTTCTTTTTTTTCCTCCCTTCCCTCTTTCTTCTTTTTACTGTTTCTTCTCCCAACTTTTTGCAGTGTTTTGCACTGACCCACCCAGGGCTTGGCTTTTCCCTGACTTTTGAACAAGCAAGGCTTGAAATTATTCTGCTCAAGGGGAAATGGATTTTTTTTTAATGTGGCTGCTCATTCTGTGCAGTCTGTAAGAGGCGCTTTAGATGTTCTCTTTCTTTTCTCTTCCTCCTTCAACACCCCACCAATCTTCTTAAGGAGCATTTAAAGGATGGAGTAAATCTTCCATTTCCCACCTTGCCTCTTTTAAGCCTTGCTTTTCAGCCTTTTCTCCTTTTTTTCCTCCTCTTGTTCATTTTGTCCCTTTTCTACCTTGTGCTTTTCTTGCTCTTGTTTTGATTCTTGCATTTCTTTGGTGCTGGTTCTTTTTGAGCTGCCCTTGCAATTGCTTATTTCTTCTGGATACATTGAGGCTCCAGCCTGCTTTTCCCTCATGGAAGCGAACTGCTTGCTTTAGGTATCAAACAAGCAATGCTTCAACATTATTTTATTTCCTCCTCTTTGGGTTTGGATTTAACTGTTCTTGCTTTTTGATGCATTTCTTTATATTCTTGAGCTAATCTATTTAACAACTTTTTGGCATTTCTTACAAAGTTAATACTCCCTTTTTTTTGTGTTTTCTTTTCTTGGACTTTTTTTGGCACTAAATGGTCATGCCCTGCTTTTCTGACCATGCTTCTTGTGGCTCTTGGCTGGCTTTCCTGGATTTCTAAAGACAATTTTCTTTCCTTTCTCTAGGCAGCTCTTGCCACTAAAACTGGGGTAAGTGTTGTGGACTCTTGAATGCTGAGAACAGAGTTCTACTGCACCGTAGATCTGTGATGGGGTGACCTCTGCCTTAGGGCTGGGTCCAAGGGTTGCCCCAGCACCTGGGCAGTGTTAAGTTCTCCACTTGGCTTTGTATTTCCCACCTTCCCATAGCTGGAGGTTTTGGGTTTTCATCTCTTAGTGACTTTGTCTTCCTGACTCCAGCCTCTCTTCAAGGGATCATTACTCTTCAAACACTTGTTTCTATCCCCCACAGTATTTGCCTGGGGGTGACATGAGCTCCTCTAAAGAGGAGGTGAAGCCTCCACTCTCTGAACACATTAGTGTGTCCCCCAGCCTCGAAGTGCAGCTGAGGTTGGTGGTGCAGAGGGGCAGGGGAAGACCCTCTTTGTTGTGGCTGTAGAGCAGTGCCCTGGTGATGCCTGGACACACCACCCTCTGCAGAGCCCTGAACTGGCTCAGCTCACCACACTGCTGCTGATGTCCTTTTTTAGGGTACATTTTTGAGGTGCTTGCTTAGCTCCAAAGAAAACCAGCCAATGTTCAGTCTCGGGTGCTCCCAGCACCTCAAGGACTCATCTCTTTCAGCAGCTCAGTTAAAGTTCCTCAGCCCTTGTTTCCCCTGAGCCTTTACTGATGCACAGCCTTTTTTTGGGGGATGTTCATTATCACATGAATCTCAGACTGCTTGGGCAAACTGAGAGTGAGACAGCTGTGGGGCTGAATCTGTGGGTCCCAGGGCTGCCCCTATTGAATCTCACAGTCCAGGCAATTTTAGATCAAGTTGAATTTAAAGATAACAGATCCAAGGATATCCAGGTGACCAGATACAGTGATTCAGAGCTGCTCCCTCTCTCTTTTACCCTTCACATGCCTGGAGCTGCAGAGGTGGAGAGCAGTCGTGGATCCAACACTGGAAAGAGAGTGAGACTCTGGGTGGGCAGAGTCCAGAGTGTTCCCCACCTAAGGAAAGCCCTATGGATTGTAATGTGTCAGAGCATGGGCAAAAGCTCTCACAAAAAAATGCTGCAGGTCCCTGTGCCACCAAACTCTGTTGCTCTTATCAAACCCCACCATCCTTCATGTGGTTTGGCACCAGTCTCTTGCTTCTCTCCTCAAATTCTTGTCCTGCTTTACCTGCATTAGGCATAGGCTGCCTCTTTACCTTTGAACTGGGCATGTGAGACAAGAATGGAAAAACAAGGTTAGGGGAAGATTAATCTCAGGGTTTGCTCAGGAGAGCCCCAGTGTGTCCCATCACACCAGAACCCTGCTGTGCATGTTGTCGATATAAGAAGCTGTTGATCCAACTTGCCTTAATAGATCTCTTCTTTTGCAATGTGCTGTGATGTGAATTGTCCAAGACTTTTGTTTGGTGGAAGAGGAAATGCCTGGAAATTTCTCTCTGGAAATTTCAGAGAGCCTGAAATGATTCAGACTGTTTTGGTGACATCACGCATTTGCTCTTGGTTTGCATATTTTAGCTCCTAAGAAAGGGGCTAAGGGCTGCAGAGGGCACAGTAGCCCTAGGTCTGCAGAGGGACCAGTTCAGGCAAGGAGAAGTTCACAGAGAGCACTGCTGAAAATCCCAGCTCTGCTGATCCCTAAACTCAGCATGTGCAGGGTAGAGATCCACTCATTTTGGGGTAGGGGGAAGTGTTCTGCAGCCTACTCTGAGCTCCTTCAGCCTCCCTAGTGAGACGACCTGTTTCAGGTGTTCTTGAAAACAGCTGCAACAGCTCATTCAGGGCCCTGGTGTAAACCTATCCTAGATGTGATACCCAGAGAGACAAGGAGATGCCTCAGGAGCAGCAGGCTCCCAAAAACAGCTAATGAGGGTAGCAAGGAGCTCCACTCCCTGCTTCATGTGTTGTTGGTTACAGATCTCCTCTGGCTCAGTGGGAGCTGACACATCCTTTGGTTTTGTTTTCCAGGGCACCCTCGAGGATCAAATCATCGAGGCTAACCCAGCTATGGAAGCTTTTGGCAATGCCAAAACCATAAGAAATGACAATTCCTCACGTTTTGTAAGTGCCTCAGCAGGACAGAGAGCTGGGAATGTTTCTGCAGGCTGGATGTGTGGCTGGTGGCGGCATTGTGGTTTGGTACAGTGCGAGCCCAAGGCACGAAGCAGGGAGCTCGATCTGCTTCCTGGTGGGGCTGGACTGCCAGGGCCAAGGGGTTTTTGTTACACCAGTGCAGCAAACAGTGGCCAGCACAAATAGCCCCAGTGTCACAGACTGTGGCTGGAGAGATGTCCCCTACAGGATCAAAGCTGAGAGGGACAGTAAGCACAGCCTGGAGTGCTGGGACAGACAAGTGTGTCCCTTCCAGGAGCAGCATTGTTTTTGCTAAGCCCAGCCTGGGCTGCAGAGCTAATGTGCCTTGGAGGGGAAGGAGGCACTGCTGGGGGAGACCCTCAGCACACCCCAGAGTGGGGGGCTGCAGGCAGGATCAGTGCCACACCACCTCACAGAAGTGCTCAGTGTTAAGGACAGGCCTGAGGGATTTATCTGCTCTCAGGGAAATTTTTGCCTGTCTGGTATTTAAAACCTTGGGCAATGCTGTCTGAGCCTCTGCATGTTACAAACCAGAGAACTTCACCCCTCTACCCCTCACAGAGCCCAGTAACTTGCCTGGCATCAGCAGCAGCCCAAGAAGTGAGACATTAATTCAGTTTCTAGGGGCTGTTCAGAATTGTACCTGTGTAGCCAAGCCCAGAACTTACCTCCTGCACGTGTTTTCAGGGCAAGTTCATCCGGATCCACTTTGGCCCCTCTGGGAAGTTGGCCTCTGCAGACATTGACATCTGTGAGTAGACACGTGCCAGCTGCAGGGGAGGGGGATTCATCCCACTGTTTGTGCTGATGCTGGGTCAGCCCTGGGAAAGAACAAGCCCTCCTCTAACCTTTCTGCCCTATTCCATTCTAGATCTTCTGGAAAAATCGAGAGTGATTTTCCAGCAGCCCAAAGAGCGAAGCTACCACATCTACTACCAGATCCTCTCTGGGAAGAAACCAGAGCTGCAAGGTAAGGCAGCCAAAGGTGCAGCACAGCCCCTGTAGCATGATGGCCTGTAAACAGCCCCAGAGAGCTCTGCTGGCAGCTTTGAGGCTCACAGGGATGAGCAAATCCAGCTCACCATGCAGGTACTGCCCTCCAATGCAGTGTAGCTGTGCAGAGTCCTAGGATTGGTGGATAATTCAGGCTGGAAGGGATTTCAAGAGGTCATCTAGTCCAGTTTCCTTTATCTCGACAGGCTGAGAAGCCACACTAAAGCCCTTTCTGCCACTGTCTAGAAGCAGAGGTCACTCAGGGTCTATCTGCAGGGTGGGAGTGCACTTTGCAAAGCTGCCTTGCACAGTCTCCATCATGTGGTGGGTACAGTGCTAACCTCAACATGTGGAGCCTGGAGATTTACTCATTTTGAGGTTGGGAGAAGTTGTTGCAGCCTGCTGGGAGCTCTTCAGCCTCCCTGGTGAGAAGACCTGTTTCAGCTGAGCTCAAAACCAGCTGCACAGCTCACTCAGGGCCGTGGTGGAGACCTGTCCTAGGTGTGTCCTCCAAGCAGCTCTGCCCTCCAGGTGCCACATCCCACAGAGTGCACAGGAAACCCTTCCCCATGCAGAAGGAAGGCTGGCACTGCCCCCTGGGGTGGTCAACATTTGGCTGTGGGCTCCTGAGCTTGGTGCTGAGCAGCACCTTATTAGGCAGGTCTGGAGAGCAGCGCAGAGCAGTAATCTTATCTGGTGTCACAAGGGCATGGTGGCCACTTCTAAATCAGTCTGCAGCCAAGCCATATCCCAAGATAGCAAGCTGGAGGCGATCACAGAAGAGGTGGACCCTTGTGTGGACCTGCCTGGGCTGGAAGAGGCTGTTCCTCCACCAGCTGGTGCCCTCTAGTTGAGGCTGATGAAGCCTTCTCTCTGCATCCATGCCCAAGGCATGTCTCTCTCTGTCAGATTGCCCTCACACTCTGCATGTCTTCCACCACCAGATATGTTGCTGCTGTCCCTCAACCCCTACGACTACCACTTCTGCTCCCAGGGTGTGACAACTGTGGACAACCTGGATGACGGCGCGGAGCTCATGGCGACAGATGTACGTGTGCAGCCCGAGCCAGGGGCATGGGGAGGGCACAGCCTCCTGCTGGGCAGCTCTGGGCACCTGTCCTGCCCCTAAATTAGCTGTGAGTTCCCTCTGGCTTATTGGCAGTTGCTCGACACTTGCTGGGAGCCTCCAAGAAAGCAGAGTGGCTCTGATCTCCGTGAACTGCCCCATGCAGGCAGGGAAGAGAAACTCCCTACATTAGGAGGTGTCTGTAGCAATTCCCATAGTGCCCATGAGAAAGAAGATTGTAGAATCGTGTAATCATTGAGTCAGTGAGGTTGGAAAAGACTTCCAAGGTTATCACATCCAACCTGTGACTGATCCCCAACTTGTCACCCAGCCCAGAGCGCTGAGTGCCATGTCCAGTCCAGTCATTCCATGGACACCTCCAGGGGTGGGGACTCCACCACCTCGCTGGGCAGCCCCTTCCGATGCCTGACAATCCTGTCAGGGAAGAACCTGAACCTCCCCTGGCACAGCTTGAGGCTGTTTCCTCTGGTCCTGTCCCTGTTCCCTGGGAGCAGAGCCTGAACCCCCCAGCTCCTACCCTCCTCTCAGGGGGTTGGAGAAAGGAAGAGGGTCCCCTCCTGAAACCCCAGCTTAGAAAGCCTTCTTGTGGATGTTAGGCTAGTCCTTTTGTCATCAAATAGGTCTTGTGGGAGCTGGGCTCACATTCCAAATCCCATGGACAAGTTTCCTTGGTTAGGTGCCTGCCCTGCCCATAGGCCCAGGGCAGGGAAAGTGCCTTTGGAGGCATTGGGGAGTAGATCAAACCTCACCTTAGAGTGATTTCATTCTATCTGTGCTGCTTTGTCTCTCCTCAGCATGCCATGGACATCTTGGGCTTCAGCAATGATGAGAAATATGGCTCCTATAAAATCGTGGGGGCCATCATGCACTTTGGCAACATGAAGTTCAAGCAGAAGCAGCGAGAAGAGCAGGCAGAGGCTGATGGCACTGAAAGTGAGTTGGGCGCTGTGCTCCAGACCTGGGCAAGTTCCCCAAGGGCAGGCTGGGCTAACTCCCCATGCCTGGCCTGGGAAGGTCAGTGACCTGGATCCCAACACCCACACTGTCCTAGGCCCTGCTGGAGGTGCACAAATGTCCTGGAGAAGGAACATTTAGGGCAGTCTCGGCAAGCACGAGGCGGTTTCGTCTGAATCAGAGTTATCTCAACAGCATCACAGGGTGTCACACCCCAGCTGTGCTTCACATTGTTCAGTCTTCTCCTGCTTTTCATCCCTTGCACTTCATTAAACAGCATTCCCAAGCAGGGCATCCACAGGGGATGAGCACTGCAAGGACCTGCTCAGGTCACAGCCTCCTGAAGAGCAGTTAGAGTGGGATACAGTCACTGTCTATCACCTTTCCTGGTTTGTTGCTTAGGAAAAGCCAATGCAAATCACAGATTTAAGAATAGCCAGGCTGCAGAGCAAACCTGGAGGAGCAGGGTGACTTTCCACCATGTGAAAGGATGAGAAGGGGGAGCCCCAGCCCTTACCTGGAAGGTTTAAGCAGGGATCTAGCAGAAATGACTATCTGGATCAGACCTTGTCATGCTAACATTCATGAAGGAAGACTTCACCTTGCCTGAGGAATGTCAACACAGCCTTTGGCTGCTGCCTGGTGATTAATGGAGATTTTGATTTGGCCGTGATTTCCCTACAGAGGTGGCTATTAGGACTCTGTGAAAGACAAGCAAGAAAATCACCTCTCTTCTGGTCAGTTCAGATTCACTGTGTGGGAATCCCAAAAAATTCATATTGATTCCCAGAAAAAACCTGCTAAGAAGCTGTAGCCCTTGTATCCAAACACTAACTTCTGAGGCAGGAGGTCCAGATTTTTAAAGCATCATACAATATCCCAGATGGGAAATCACAGGAGACACTGGAGGAGACTTAGGAGCAGATGGGAAAACTAGTATAGTTAGCACTGATCAACATAAGACCTGGTCATCTTTTTCTTCCTTTTTTTTCCTTCTAAGAGCTTCTTTTCTGGCTCCTCATGTTTTTGTCCTGCTTTCCAGGTGCTGACAAGGCTGCCTATCTCATGGGAATCAGCTCAGCTGACCTCATCAAGGGGCTGCTCCATCCTCGTGTCAAAGTGGGCAATGAGTACGTGACCAAAGGTCAGAATGTGGAACAGGTGAGTGGCCCAGGACACGGGCTCCTTGCCCACAGTGCTGAGTGACTCCTCTACACAGGGGACTGGGGCTTCAGTTCACCCCCTTGGGTTTAGGAGGGGACTCCAGAGCAGCAGGAGAAGATGTATCTGCAGTTAGTGGCTTTTAGCAGCTGGGGATGTTGGTGGCAGAGCTGGCAGATAGCTTTGCACATTAACCATGGCTGGAGGTTGAGTGCACTGTCTTTGAAATGCCACAGGAGGTTCAGGTCCTGTGGATCTGCTTCAGGGACAGTCACAGTCCTGTGGAGAGTTCAGCCCTGAAAAGCTGAAAACTCATCTAAACACTCATCTAGACTGATCTTGTGAGAGATTAAAATGAACCAAAAATGGATCTTGTCGGATTCCAGCTACATTCCAGTTCAGAATCCAAACCTGGTCTAACTAGTGCAAGCCAGTCCTCGACTACAATTCAAGAGGATCTTTGGAGCTGGTGTCTCATCCAAAATGAGCTGTAGGCTCTTCACAGGCTTCTGAAAATATCACTGTAGACTGAATTTGTATCCTAAAACCTTGGAAGCAAAACCTGGCCAGAAACACAAGGGCATGCTTGTGAGCAATGTGAAAACTGATTTTGGAGCATATACTGTAACCACCAACTCCTTGGATCTGTCTGTCCAGCCGTTGTGTGCCAAGAGGAGCTCTCTTCATCAGCCTCTGGCCCGTACAAAAGCAGGGAGAAGCTCATGAGCTGCTCTGTGACTTGCCTTGCAGGTGCTCTATGCTGTGGGAGCCCTGGCTAAAGCCACCTACGATCGCATGTTCAAGTGGCTGGTGGGCAGGATCAACAAGACCCTGGACACCAAGCTGGCCAGGCAGTTCTTCATCGGAGTACTGGACATTGCAGGCTTCGAGATCTTCGACGTGAGTTCTGCAGGCCCCTGCAAAGGGTTCAGGGTAAAGTTGTAGCGACAGCTCAGTCCCCCGGTGCTTGATAGCTCTGTTCCCTCCAGGGAACTGCTGGCCTTGATGGGAAAGAGGTCTTGTCCGAATTAATTTATCTGGAGCAAACAGGCATCTCACAAGGGCTGATTTAACATGGGCACATCTCCAGTGACTCCTGGCTACCTGCTCTCACAGCGATGCAGCTGGGCCTGGTAGAGATCACCCCTCACACCCAGACAAAGCAGAAGTGGGAATCTCTTCACTTCTGGAGCTCCTCCTTCTGACTCACATCTGTGTTGTTCTTACAGTTCAACAGCTTTGAGCAGCTGTGCATCAACTTCACCAATGAGAAACTGCAACAGTTCTTCAACCATCACATGTTTGTCCTGGAGCAGGAAGAGTACAAGAAGGAAGGCATTGAGTGGGTCTTCATTGACTTTGGCCTGGACCTGCAGGCTTGCATCGACCTGATTGAGAAGGTAAATCATGAGTCAGTGCATAGGAATCGTACTTCTGGTAGATGGTTTGTTTGCAGAGGCTGGAGCAGTGAGAGCTGCTCTGCTACCAAAATTAAATTATTCCCTCCCCAGTCAGTGGCAAGTGCCTAACTTTATTTTCTCCACACTTGCAGTTCAGAGCCTCCAGCACACTGAGATTTTTTTGACACAAATTTTGACTTAATGAAAGCATGAAAACACTGTTCCTACCCACTGGTGAGCCACAAAACTTGGTGCAGCCTTTTCTTCCAGAGAACGATGATCTCTGCCCCTTTTTTCCTCCTCACTTGCTGCCCCTCAGTGCCTCTTATTTGAGCACTTGCTGATTCAGAGCAGCTTGTAGGAAAGATCTTCATGCATGGAGGAAACTCACCTTTTCTTTGTGGGGTAAGGAGCAAACTTGTCAGGATACTGGAGAGGATCTCCCCTTCCCAACAATCTGATGGAGCTGAGCAAGCTCCCATGTCTTGCAGGCCTGGCCAGTCCCACTGGGATTGGAGCACACCAGTGATGTCTTGACCCCATGGCCAATAACTTGCACCTGGATGAGGACCAGGTCTCCCAACTCAAGCCTTGCCTCGCCTTGCTCAGTGGCATGAAGAATCCCCTATTTTGGGATGGAATTTGGCAATGCTGAGCTCAGTTCTCTTTATACCCCCTTCTCCCTGCAGCCAATGGGGATCCTGTCCATCCTCGAAGAGGAGTGCATGTTCCCTAAAGCCTCTGACATGTCGTTCAAATCTAAGCTCTATGACAACCACATTGGGAAGTCGCCCAACTTCCAGAAGCCCCGCCCGGATAAGAAGCGGAAATACGAGGCCCACTTTGAGGTGGTGCACTATGCTGGTGTGGTACGTCCCTGGCAGCTCTTCCACAGCACCCTCACCTGCCCCTGGCAGGGACAGGGCTGTCCTCACCTGTGTCTCTGCTGTGCCAGGTGCCATACAACATCATTGGGTGGCTGGACAAGAACAAGGACCCCCTGAACGAGACGGTGGTGTCCGTCTTCCAAAAATCCCAAAACAAGCTCCTGGCCTCTCTCTATGAGAACTACGTGGGCTCTGCCTCAGGTGAGGAGCACTCTCACCCCTCTTTTGACCTCGGTCTCTCCCTCTCTTTGCAGCAAAGCCTCCTCAGCCCCACGCCCAGCTGCTGGTGCAGCATCTGGCAGCCTGGGCAAAGGGAAGACCCACACTGATCCCTAAAAACCAACCTGGCCTAGTAGCTGGGTGCTGGTCTAAGGGCTTTAGGTGTGTGGGCAGGACCAGGCTGAGCTTGTGTGAGGCTGTAAGGCTGTCCTGGTGGCCCTGTGACTTTGGGGTGTGTGAAGGGGTTGTGTTACCAGGACCTGAGGAGCAACACCCAGAACTGAGTGCTGTGGGAGATATTTTTAGTGTCTGTGGCTTTGTCCTGCATCAGGGCACAACCACCTCTGGTCTATAGAGAGCAAGGGCTGTGGGCATTTCAGGGGTGTTTTGGGGGTGCTGCTGAGTCCTCCAAGCTGAGCAGATATTTTGCTGATGTAATTAATCAATGTTTGAACCCAACAGAGGAGCCTCAAAAGCCAGGGACCAAGGAGAAACGTAAAAAGGCAGCTTCTT
The DNA here is from genome assembly GCA_013396655.1 of Campylorhamphus procurvoides. NCBI lineage: Eukaryota > Metazoa > Chordata > Aves > Passeriformes > Dendrocolaptidae > Campylorhamphus > Campylorhamphus procurvoides. The sequence goes on along the minus strand of WBMV01007609.1, from coordinate 1,047,744 downwards.
TCCAAACGGTGTCACAGCTGCACAAGGTAAGAGCCAGCCCCCCATCCAGAGCTGTGAGAGAAACATTCTCAGAGGGTCCCACTGGCAGTCCCTCTTCTCTGCCAAGGCTCTTGGCATGTTCCCCATGACCTCCTGTGGCCTAAAAGGCCACCAGAGCTCATGAAAAACCACCACTAGGCAAAACCTCCCCAAACTCTCTCATCCCTGAGCAAGGGGCCTGTGCCTGGCAGAGTCCCACCCCTGTCCCTGTGCTCCTAGGGCAGGACACGAGGCTCCAGGCTGGAAGAGTGATGGCTCTCTTGGAGCTGGGGCTGCTTCTGCTTCTGCTTCTGCTTGGCAGCTCCTTCGCCTTTGGGAGAGCGGCAGTTAAGACTTGTAGTGATGTTTAGATAATGTATTACATGAACATCACTTTAAGTCTGTGCTACTTCTCTCCTCATTCTTACCAGCGGGAAGGACAACCTTTGGGCAGAAGAAAATGGAGGAGGATCTTGCAGGTGTCTGAGCAGGCAGCTCTGTGTCCTGGGAGGTGGCCTGAGCTATTCCACAGCTCAGGGTAACACACACCCCGTTCTGTGCTCACCACAGGAGTTATCAGACCAAACCAGAGCTTAACCAACTGGAAAACAGCACAGAGGGGTGTGTGGGTCCATGTCCTGCCATGGTAGCCTTGAGGTGTCAGGGCAGTGGTCACAGCACAAAGCCTGACAGAGCTCAAGGAGTGTTTGAACAGCACTCTGAGGCACATGGGGGGATTTTTAGGGTGTTCTCTGTAGGGCCAAGTGTTGGCACTTGGATTATTCTTGTGGGTCCCTTCCAACCTGGAATATTCTGTGATTCTGTGACAGAGGGCTCGAAGAGGGCAGTGTTCTGGCAGAGCCCCCACTCAGGGAGAAGTGTGACTTCTTTTCTCTTGGACAAGTCACAGGCCTTGGGGAAAGATGTCTGTGGTGAGAAGTTGGCCTGTGATGATGTGGAGCTGTGGGAAGGTGTTACCTTCCCTGAGCTGGTCCTGGACAGGCTGAGCCTGTATGAGCAGGGGAAGGAAAGATTGAGGGTGCAGATGCTTTTCCCACAAGCAAAGGCAGGGCAATGTCTTGGCTTGAGCCCTGCCTTGGAGAAGAAAAGAGGTGCAGTCTAGATTGGCAGGGTCCTCTGCCACAGCTGTAGGGAGTGAAGCACTCTGGAGGTGCAGGGAAATCCTGATGACCCAAGGATTGCAGCCAATGTGGACACCAGCACTGGAACGGCAGGGTGCTGGGCACGGGGCTCATGGGCAGAGCTCTGTACCAGGAAAATGCTCAGTCCTGTCTTGCTGGCTCTCCCCTGCAGCAAAACTTTCCCTATAAATACTTGGGAATCATCTGGCTCCTCCCTGGCACTGCAAAACCTGTAGATGCCACTTGGCATGTCTGCCAGCCCAGTCCCCTCTGCCATGGCTCCTTGGGACTGGGGATGTCCCATTGGCAGAATAGCAGGAAGAAATTTCCCTTTTCCTATGACATAAGGGGTTCTCAGGGTCTGCTCTCTCCCTGCCTGTGGGGGAAAGGGGCTGGAGAGAAATGTTGTAGCGGAGCAGAGCTGTCACCTCATCCCTTGTCTGCCCTGCAGGAGAATCTCAACAAGCTGATGACCAACCTGCGCTCCACCCAGCCCCACTTTGTCCGCTGCATCATCCCCAACGAGACAAAGACCCCAGGTAGGGATGGGCTGAGGCAGCAGCCTGGCAGTTCCCTTGGGGACATCCACATGTAGGAGCTGGGATTCTTTCACCCACCTTCTCCCCAACCCTTTTCATGCTGCCACTGAGCCCTGACCCCATCTCAGTATTGATTCTCCCATGATCCAGGTCAGTCTCTTCTGCTGGGGAGAATGAGCCTTGCCAGGCCCCTGTTTTGGCTGTGTAGTGGTGGTTGGGCTGCACTGCCCTTGCATATAACAGCAGGCACAGATGAGTCTTTCAGAGTGACTCCCACCATCTGAGGCCCAGGCTGCAGCCCTGGTGCTCAGCACAGACCTGCAGGACAGGTCAACACCCCTGTTCAAACCACAGGCTGTTTCCAGAGGTCAGGCCCAGGCTGCAGCTCCTTTTGCTCTGTCTTCTTGGGCTGACCAATGCTCCATCTCTGTTCTCCCCCACAGGAGCCATGGATTCCTTCCTGGTGCTGCACCAGCTGCGGTGTAACGGGGTCCTGGAAGGCATCCGCATCTGCCGGAAGGGATTCCCCAACAGGATCCTCTACGCAGACTTCAAGCAGCGGTAACTCCTTCTTCTGCCTTGCCCAGCAACCCACACATGTTCTGAGGGGAGACAACACTTGTCCAGCCTCTGACCATCTCCCCAGCTTGTGCAGGGCTGCTCTGAACTGCCCTGTACCCCCAGTGCATGTGCAGTTTGGGATAGTTCTCCTGCTGGCTCTGGGGTGCCAGACATGGATAAGTTGGTGCCAGACGTGGGTAGGTTGGTGCCAGATGGGATGAGATCTGGTGGATGTCTGAGGTGCTGGTGCAGGGGGATGGTGGCAGAGCTCAGGCTCTCCAATCCTGGCTCAGGTTTCTCTCTGCCTGTGCTGCAGCAACATGCCTCTGGTGGGGACTGACATGACTGGGGTTCAGGGGTGATGATGGAGCCATCCACCCTGTGTTGCAGTTCTGCATGTCCTCCCTCTGCTTTGTCCCTGCAGTTACCGTATCCTGAATCCAACAGCCATTCCAGAAGATAAGTTTGTGGATAGCAGGAAGGCCACAGAGAAGCTGCTTAGCTCCCTGGAACTGGACCATGCACAGTACAAGTTTGGTCATACCAAGGTGAGACCAGGCAGCTGTTCCTTGGAAGGGAGACATTGCCCCTCCTGGGTCTCTGCATTCCCGGTGCCCAACCTGTCTCTGCCTGGGCACAACCCTGCACTCTGCAGAGTGCGTGTGACCCTTGAATGGACTGAGGAGGGCAGAGAAAGATGCAGGAAGAAACGGGTCTGAGCAGATTACCTTGTACCACCCATCACAGCAGCTTTTCCCCACTGGGGCGCACAGCATGCTCAGGGCAGGTGCCCAGGTGTCTGTGCCATGTGTGGGTGCATCTCCAGCCATGCATGCCCTTGCAGGGAGGGACCTAAACCCACAGTGGGTAATTCCCACTGCTCCATGTATTCCTGCTTTGGGCCACATGCAGCCCAGGTCTGCCTGGCAGGTAGTGTCCCCACTGAGCCCTCCATCCTCTCTCCTGCTGACTCCATTCCTACTCTCCTGCCCACAGGTGTTTTTCAAGGCTGGTTTGCTGGGCTTGCTGGAGGAGATGCGAGACGAGCGTCTGGCCAAGATCCTGACTATGCTGCAGGCCAGAATCCGTGGGTTCCTCATGCGCTTGGAGTACCAGAAGATCATCAGCAGGAGGTAGAGTTGGAGGGGGGAAGAGGCAGAACTTTGTGTGTCTCTGTGTTCCTTCTGCATGTGTCAGTGGATCTGACCTGTGGGGCTTCCCTGTGTCTGGCAGTGGTTGGTGAAGGCCCAATCCTGAGGGATGAAGGCAGACCTGGGAGAGGTCTGGCGTGGCCCTGGTAGGGAGGAACTAGGTGGGGGGAACCTCTGGTTTCCACTGGAAGATTCAGAAGGAGTCAGAGTGAAGAGAGCCACACCACCCATCCCATTAGGGCCAGTCCAATGTGCAGACATTCATTCATTCATTCATTCATTCATTCATTCATTCATTCATTCATTCATTCATTCATTCATTCACCATTCTGCCATTTATCCAGCTGGTGGATAATGGAGCCATGTCCAGGCCTGCAGGAGCCAGGATGGCACATGGGGAATCTACACCTCTGGTGATGTTTGTCTCCCTCCAGGGAAGCCCTCTATACCATCCAGTGGAACATCCGGGCCTTCAATGCTGTCAAGAACTGGTCCTGGATGAAGTTGTTCTTCAAGATCAAGCCCTTACTCAAGTCTGCTCAGACTGAGAAGGAAATGTCTAACCTGAAAGAGGAGTTCCAGAAGCTGAAGGAGGCTCTGGAGAAGTCTGAGGCTAAAAGGAAGGAGCTGGAAGAGAAACAGGTCTCCATGATCCAGGAGAAGAATGACCTGACTCTGCAGCTGCAGGCAGTGAGTGCCTCACCTGCTCTCTGGAAGTGTAAAGCCAGTGCAGGGGCCATGGGTAGAAGAAGGAGCAGAGTGTGGTAGATCCCTCCTTCAGTCCCTTGCACTTCTGAGGCTCCCTCATGGTCACAGTCTGGGTGAAATGCAACGTAAGACAGTGCAGACCTGAACAACCTCATATCTCAGGGCTGCCCCCTGGCTCTGGAAAGGGTGTTGTCCTCACATGGTGCTGGGAGGGATGGCAATGTCTGCTTGCCAAACTGTGGCTCATCTGTGCCATTTCTGTGCCAAGAAGTGTCTCTGGAAAGATTCAGTTGCTCTATGGCCCTGGTTAGTGTTAGTGGTTGTCCTGTGAACCTTGAAAATGGAAGTAGCTGCATTTTTTTGTTCTCCTGAGCACCTTGGGCTTGCTCTGCCCCTTCCACAAGGAGAATTTCAGCTCTCGGTGAGGACAGGAGGACTCAGAGCCTGCGGGTGTGCTCCTGGGGCAGTAGGTGAGCACTGGCTCTCCTGTTCCTCTCCCAGGAGCAAGACAACCTGGCAGATGCAGAGGAACGCTGTGACCTGCTGATCAAGTCCAAGATCCAGCTGGAGGCCAAGGTGAAGGAGCTGATGGAGCGTGTGGAGGATGAGGAGGAGATGAACTCTGAGCTCACCGCCAAGAAACGCAAGCTGGAGGATGAGTGTGCAGAGCTGAAGAAGGACATCGATGACCTAGAGATCACTCTGGCCAAGGTGGAGAAGGAGAAACATGCCACAGAGAACAAGGTAAGAGACCTCCCTGCAGAGCCCAGCCTTGATGCCCTGGGGCCTCAGTGCTGGTGGGGGCACCAGAGGCACACCAGGTGTGGGGAAACTGGGGTAGGGCAGAGTGAAAAGGGGTGTGGGTGAGGGAACCACCCCCTGGTGTCCTGTCTCATTGCCCAAGGGGATGTCCTGTGCTATGACAAGTGATGTGGGACATTGACAACCCCTCTGGTGGGAGCAGCCTGACCAAGGGAGAGGGTCTGGCTGCTGTTGGGGTGCTGAGCTGTGGTTGACCATGGGCATCCTGCCTTTCAAGGGTCAGGCTGCTGAAGCAGCTTTGCATCCCCTCTCTCTGAGAAGATGGACTCAATTTTTGACGACACTTATTTAGGTTAAAAACCTGATTGAGGAAATGGCTGCTCTGGATGAGATCATTGCCAAGCTGACAAAGGAGAAGAAAGCCCTGCAAGAGGCCCATCAGCAGGCCTTGGACGACCTGCAGGCTGAGGAAGACAAGGTCAACACACTGACCAAAGCCAAGGCCAAACTGGAACAGCAAGTGGATGATGTGAGTCATAGGCCAGTGACAATAAAGCAAGAGAGGTTTGAGTCACAGCTCCAGGAGAGCTCAAAGGCTGTCCCTGAGTGGGAACTGGAGCGTGAGATTGTTACCAGATCCCCCTTTAATATGTCCAGTTGATGAATAACCCAGATGACAAACTGCCGTGATCCAAGAGGTGGTCTAGAACACCTCATGGAGAGCAGTCCTGGGCTTAGGGAATAGAACTGGAGACCAGCTGGGAAACACCTCTGGCTCCTGGGGCTGGGTGAAGTTCCACACAGCAATGGACACGGGTACAGGTGGGGCTGCAGACTGTCCTTTCCCTTCCCTATCCCACTTTCCTCCATCTCCTAGCTGGAAAGCTCTCTTGAACAAGAAAAGAAGATCCGCATGGACCTGGAAAGAGCAAAGAGGAAGCTTGAAGGAGACCTGAAGCTGACACAAGAGTCTATAATGGATCTGGAGAACGACAAACAGCAGCTGGAGGAGAGACTGAAGAAGTGAGTGTGTGGCACGTGCCTGGGCTCTGGGCTTGCTCTGCACCTCCAAGTCAAGCCTCTGTGTGGCCCCTGCAGGGGCTGCTGGGACGTGGCTCTGGGCACTGCCGGTGTGCCCAGTCCAGACCAAATGAGGGCTGAGCTCCCCTGGGCACTTTGCAGGGTTGCTGAGGAGCTTGTGAGCTGCACGAACTCCATAGATTAGGGCACTATAGACCTTGGGGTACATGGAATTGGAGAGGAGGGACCTGCCTGGCAGGATCCAAACACAGCTGGGACCTCAGCTACAAGTACAGACTTCATTACTCATGCCCCATTCTTGCTGGGGAGCTGGAGAACACCTTGGGACTTCAGAGGGAAACCCTCAGAGCCAGTTTGGCCACGCCAGCCTTCCATGTGCAGCTTCTTGCCCCTGCAGTCCCTTTTCTGTGTGGGATTGTCCTCTGGCCTGAGTATTACATCAGGAGCCAGAAGGGCCTGTCAGGATAGTCTCTGAGCAGGGGCTCTGCCTTCTTTCTGTACAGAAAGGACTTTGAAATCAGTCAGCTGAATTCAAGGATTGAAGATGGGCAAGTGACTGAGGCCCAGCTGCAGAAGAAGGTCAAGGAGGTGCAGGTATGGTGTGAAGAGCTGTTCTTGCAGCCCAGGAGTCCAAAATTTCCATCACTTGTAATGTGCTGGGGGATCTGCATGGACCTGTCCCTCTCTGAACACAGAGGCATCTCCTTGGAAAAATAGAGATGGACAAAGCTGGCATGGTAGGCAGAAGCAAAGCCCTCTGCCAAAATGTGGCGGGCTGAAAGTTAAACTGTTGAAGTGAACTCTACCACCAGCCTGAGGAACAGCTTCTAGAATGTAGATCACTGTCCAAAATAAAACCTTTAATCCAGTGCCCAGACTCTGAAAATCCAAATCCAGTGTGCTGGGCTTCTTCCTGTTAGAGACATAGAAGTTCCCACAAAAAGAAGCCAATACCAGCCTGGATTCAAATGGAAGGGCACAGAGCAGAGCAGAGCATGAGCTGCACAAAACACACCACCAAGGAGCACCAGGAGCCCCTGCCTTCCAAAACAGCCTGAGCATTTGCTCCAGATTTGTGCCTTGTTGCTCCCCCCATCAGTGGAGACTCTTAGCTCCGTTGTGGAGACCAAAGATGCTGAATCTTCATGTGGAGCTTGGAGCCTCTCTCTGTCCCTGCAGGCACGTGTTGAGGAGCTGGAGGAGGAGCTGGAGGCCGAGCGTGCAGCCAGAGCCAAGGTGGAGAAGCAGCGGGCGGAGGTGTCGCGGGAGCTGGAGGAGCTGAGCGAGCGGCTGGAGGAGGCTGGTGGGACCACGGCCACGCAGCTGGAGCTCAACAAGAAGCGGGAAGCGGAATTCCTGAAGCTGAGGAGGGACCTGGAGGAGGCGACCCTGCAGCACGAGGCCACGGCAGCTGCACTGCGCAAGAAGCACGCGGACAGCACGGCTGAGCTCGGGGAGCAGATCGACAACCTGCAACGCGTGAAGCAGAAGCTGGAGAAGGAGAAGAGCGAGATGAAGATGGAGGTGGATGACCTGTCCTCCAACATTGAGTACATCACCAAGAACAAGGTGGGTGCTGGTTCTGCACAGGGCTGGTTCGTGTCTTCTGTGAACATCAGTGCAACTGGTCCGTGGGATGGTGCCCCAGAGAGATCTTTGCTGTGGCTGAGTCCCTGCTTTTTCCCCACGTGTCACTGTGTTTTGCTTGTCCAAGTGAAGTCTGGAGGCTCTGGAAAGGCATTTCCTGGGAGACTGCAGAGAGCTTAGCAGAGGCAGGAGAGCTCTGGCAGGCTCCTGCTTTCTGCCTCGTGTGCTCCACACTGAGCAGGGTGGCAAAGCGGAGCTGCCAGGCCTGGGCTGGGGCTCACAGGGGCTGTGCTTGGTGCCTGCAGGCCAATGCTGAGAAGCTGTGCCGCACCTACGAGGACCAGCTGAACGAGGCCAAGAGCAAGGTGGAGGAGCTGCAGCGGCAGCTGACGGACGTGAGCGCCCAGCGGGGCAGGCTGCAAACTGAGAATGGTGTGTGGGGCAAAACATGGGGCTGCTGTGGGTGGGGCAGCTGGGGCACAGCCAGGCAGACTGTCCTCCTTCCCCCAAAAACCTTAGCTGGCCATCAGAAGGAGGGGTTTCTTTGCCTTTAGCTGCTGGTGCCTCTGCCCACGGCCCAGCTTGCCCAGGCTGGGATACAGCTGGGGCTGCTGGAGGCTCTGGGGCAGTGCAGGCTGGTGCAGATTGCAGCCCTTCAGCCCCAAAGCAGCTGGTTTTGCTCTGCTTGAACCCAGGGGAGCTCAGTCGGCTGCTGGAGGAGAAAGAGTCCTTCATCAACCAGCTGAGCCGGGGCAAGATCTCATTCACACAGAGCATTGATGAGCTCAAGAGGCAGCTGGAGGAAGAGACCAAGGTGAGGCTTCTGGGGCATGGCTGATCTCTGAGTGACATGGATCTCAGGGAATGGGCCCTGTGTCACCCTCTTGGACTGGGGAGGTGGGACATACCCTGCACACAGAGCAGCTCTTAACGTGGGAAGAACAGAAGACCCCTTGCCCTTTCTGCTGCTCCCAGTCCTGGTGCCATGGCCCATGTCCTGGAGTTTGGGGCCAGCTGCTGCTCTCACAAGGGCTGCTCTCCCTTCCTCAGAGCAAGAACGCCCTGGCCCATGCCCTGCAAGCCTCCCGGCACGACTGTGACCTGCTGAGGGAGCAGTATGAGGAGGAGGTGGAGGCCAAGAGCGAGCTCCAGAGGAACTTGTCCAAGGCCAACGCCGAAGTGGCCCAGTGGAGAACCAAGTACGAGACTGATGCCATCCAGAGGACTGAGGAGCTGGAGGAAGCCAAGTAAGTCCCATGGCACAAGTCATTTCCTTGCAGTTGGCAAGTACCCATTCACCAGTGGGGCTCTCCTAGACCCAAGGGTGACACAGCACCCTCCTGCCCAGATCTGAGGCTGTTTGGGGAGGCCACAACCTCAGAGCAGTGGGGTGGGATGGCACTTGGGCAGGGAGTGCTCACCCTGTCTGCTGTGGGCAGGAAGAAGTTGGCCACCCGGCTGCAGGAGGCAGAGGAGGCCGTGGAGGCTGCCCATGCCAAGTGCTCCTCGCTGGAGAAGACCAAGCACCGTCTGCAGACGGAGATTGAGGACCTCTCTGTGGACCTGGAACGTGCCAATGCTGCCTGTGCTGCCCTGGACAAGAAGCAGCGCAACTTCGACAGGGTCCTGGCCGAGTGGAAGCAGAAGTATGAGGAGACCCAGGTGGAGCTGGAGGCATCTCAGAAGGAGTCACGCAGCCTCAGCACGGAGCTCTTCAAGCTCAAGAATGCCTACGAGGAATCTCTGGACAACCTGGAGACCCTCAAGAGGGAGAACAAGAACCTGCAGGGTAGGACTGGGCTCAAGCTCTGCCCGTGGGCTCTGCTCCCATGGGCAGCCTCCTGCTCCCCTGTCCTCAGGCAGGTGGTGGGATTGGGTCCCTTGGCAGCAGGGAGCAGACCTTGCTGCTCAGCCCATCCTTTGGAGGGATGCAGCAGCCTTGCCAGGATGCCAAAATGTGTCCTGCCCTCTTGCTGGGGCACTCTGGGAGGACAGGCAGAGTCACTTGGCTCCTGTTACAAAATGGGGCGTGATTTGCTGCCAAGTGCCACGGCTGTGCCATGACACTGCCTTGGGAGTGTTGCTCTTGGACAAACAGGTCTCCCCGGGTCCTTAATGCCTCTCCCATGTCCCCTCCTTCACCCAGATTGCAGAAACATCTCCAAGAACAACCTCAGCTGCTCTCCAAGGGGCTGGGGGGGCATCAGCTGAGCCTGGACCAGGGGGATGGGGATATCACATTTGCAGGGCTGACCCCACGAACTACTTTCTGACCCAAATGCCTTCTGTCCCTGCCAGAGGAAATTGCTGATCTGACTGACCAGATCAGTCTGGGTGGGAAAACCATTCATGAGTTGGAGAAGGTGAAGAAAACCCTGGAGATGGAGAAGAGTGATATCCAGGCAGCTCTGGAGGAAGCTGAGGTGGGTCCTTGTTTTCCACATGTTCTTTCTGCCCCCAGGAGCCACTGTCCCACCTTGCAGCTCTGGTCAGGTGCTGCTGGAGGGTGACAGTCCTGAGCCAGGCTCTAACCCCTGGGAGGGTATTCATGGGGGTTCCTGAAACCACTGCAGGCACTGGGGGTTCCACCTGCCCTGCTCCCCGTAGTGCTGGGCTTGGGGGCAAGGCCAGGCTGAGGTGGGTGGATGGGTAGACCCCCCACCCTGGGACCACCTTGCCATGGCTGAGCTGTCTCTTAGGGAGCCCTGGAGCACGAGGAGAGCAAGACTCTGCGCATCCAGCTGGAGCTGAACCAGATCAAGGCTGACATGGACAGGAAGCTGGCAGAGAAGGATGAGGAGTTTGAGAACCTGAGGTGTGTGGGGTGAGGGAGGGGACAGGCTGGGCCATCACTGAGGGGGCACTGTGTCCTTGACAGGGCTGCCCCAGGCTGGATGTCCTGGGGTGGCCGTGGCCAACACATTGTCTCCACCCAGGCGCAACCACCAGCGTGCCATGGACTCCATGCAGGCCTCGCTCGACGCAGAGGCCCGGGCCAAGAACGAGGCCGTCCGGCTGAGGAAGAAGATGGAGGGAGACCTGAATGAGATGGAGATCCAGCTGAACCATGCCAACCGCCAGGCTGCTGAGTTCCAGAAGCTGGGCCGCCAGCTCCAGGCGCAGATCAAGGTTGGGTGGGCACGGGGCGGATGGGTTGGGCACTGTCCCCGTGGCCAGCCTGGCCCCCTCCCAGCCCCACTGACCCCACACTGCCCCACAGGACCTGCAGATCGAGCTGGATGACACTCAGCGCCAGAATGATGACCTGAAGGAGCAGGTGGCAGCCTTGGAGCGCCGCAACAACCTGCTGGTGGCGGAGGTGGAGGAGCTGCGGGCAGGGCTGGAGCAGGCGGAAAGGAGCAGGAAGCTGGCGGAGCAGGAGCTGCTGGAGGCCACCGAGAGGGTCACCCTGCTCCACTCCCAGGTGAGACACTGCCATGTCCTATGTCCCTGCTGCTGGCCACGGTGAAGGGCCAGCCCTGGTCACACGGGACCTGCCCTGCCTGCAGAACACGGGCCTGATCAACCAAAAGAAGAAGCTGGAGGCAGACGTGTCCCAGCTGAGCGGCGAGGTGGAGGATGCAGTGCAGGAGTGTCGCAACGCCGAGGAGAAGGCCAAGAAGGCCATCACTGATGTAAGGGCGTGGTGGGGGCTCTGCTGTGTGGTTTGGGGTGGGTGGGAGGAGAGGGGAGGGGCTCAGAACTTCTTCACTCTGAGCCCCTGCGTCTGGCAGGGCTGGCTGGCCTCGTGGTGATGCCCCCTCTTGCTTTTGGCCTCTCAGGCTGCCATGATGGCAGAGGAGCTGAAGAAGGAGCAGGACACGAGCGCGCACCTGGAGCGGATGAAGAAGAACATGGAGCAGACCATCAAGGACCTGCAGATGCGCCTGGATGAAGCAGAGCAGATTGCTCTCAAGGGGGGCAAGAAGCAGATCCAGAAGCTGGAGGCCAGGGTGAGAAGGCAGGGGCAGATCCCTGGTTTTGTCCTCCAGAAGCTGGCTCCTGGTGCTGCCCTGACCCCTGTGGCACCAGACTGTCCCATCCCATCCCTCTGGGGCCAGGTGCTGCCTCTAGGGGACCAGGGGACAGTCCCCAAGGACCTGCAAGCCTGGGCCCTAGGCTGGTTTAGCTTCTGCTGTGGCTTCTCTGAGCTGGGAAGGTGACTTGGCCCCAGCTGGGCTGGTGCTGGTGCTCAGGAGCAGAGTGCTGAGCTGGCCTCTGCCCCCTGCAGGTGCGGGAGCTGGAGGGAGAGCTGGACACGGAGCAGAAGAAGATGGCTGAAGCCCAGAAGGGCATCCGCAAGTACGAGCGGAGGATCAAGGAGATGAACTACCAGGTACAGCAGCACCAGACACGGCCCCAGACACAGCCCACCAGGACTTGGCACAAGTCTCTGCTCAGCTTCTTGTTACCCAATGACCCAGCCTGGGCTAGTTCTGGGCTCTGTGCAGGGACTGACACAGGGGGGACAGGTTTGTCTCTGCCACAACATCCACATCCTGCTCTGTGTCCTTCTGCCCATTTCCCAGCACTTTCTGAACTGGGTGATGTGACACAAGGAGGGAGCCAGGGCACAGACACTGTGAGGGCTGGGGTGGTGCTTTCTGTGTGTGAGGAGGGCCCTGGCACTATTGTGACTCCCTGAGAAAGGTGGGGGGCCTGCTGGGGTCCTGCTAACGGAGCTGGGACACTTTCAGTCTGAGGAAGATCGGAAGAACCTGGCTCGGATGCAGGACCTGATTGACAAGCTGCAGAGCAAGGTCAAGAGCTACAAGCGCCAGTTCGAGGAGGCTGTAAGTGCCCCATCACTGCTCCCCGGGGACAGGGCATGTGGGACAGGGCTGTCCTGGCTGTGCCCCACACACCCACCTCTGCCCTGGCCCTGTGCAGGAGCAGCAGGCCAACTCCAACCTGGTGAAGTACCGCAAGGTGCAGCACGAGCTGGACGATGCTGAGGAACGCGCCGACATCGCTGAGACACAGGTCAACAAGCTGCGTGCCCGCACCAGGGACGTCACCATCTCCAAGGTGAGCACACCCCTGTGGGGGCAAGGGGGAGCAGGGCAGGGGCTCCTGCCAGCCCCGAAGCCAGGGCAGTGACCACACAGCCCCCAGCTGCGTCCTGCCATGGCACTGCTGCCAGGACCGGCAGGTGGCACAGCGCTCCCTGCCTCCCGATCCCAGCTCTCACCAACCCCTTTTGGGATTTTTCCAGCATTAGAAGCCCGGCTGCCCACCCTGCCCTGTCCCAGCTGCTGCTGTGTGTTGGAGGCTGCAACAGCCACCACCTGCACCATATGAATAAACACAGATCTGCCACGACTGGGTCTGCAGTGTCTGTCACAGGGTAACTGGGGCCTTGGCCTCTGCCTCGGGGGATGTGGGGCCAGCTGGGTCTCTGGGGACATCTTTTCACAGCCAGGTAGGGGCAGGGGAGAGGTCCAGGCCTTGCTCTCCCAGCTCTATGGCCCTGGCTTGGGATGGGACCAAGGAAAAGAGCCTTTTCCTCATCCGTCCCCACCAAAACACATCTCTCAGGTGAAGGGGAGCAGAGCTGATGGGTGAGGCAGGGCAGGGGGGCACAACCACAACAGACCTCCAGACCTCACACACTACTCCTGAGAACATAAACCCTCCAGCTACAGTCCCGACAGGGCACGGAGAAAGGTGTTACAGCTTTGGTAAAGCCACTGCAAAGAAAGACATCCTCACTCATTTCTTTAAAATAGATTTTTTTAATAGTTTCCATTTGTTTATTTGCAGTTAGTAAATTGGCATTGATCAGGGCAGCACGAACCTCAGCAGACTTCCAGAGGTATTTGTTAGTGACAGGGTCCCACCTTCCCCCTGTCCCAGCTCCCAACCTGCTGCCACCTCTGTGAGGCCAGTGGGCTCTGCTGGCCCCACCTGCCCTTGCTCTCCATTAATAACACGCAAGGATGAAGGACAGAGGGGTCTGGCCCCTCTCAAAGTGACTCTCGAGGCACCTGGCACAGACAGACGAGCCCACAGGAATGTAGCCCCAGTCAGGATTTGCCTGTGCCCCTCTGTGCTCTGGGGCAGAGCCTCTCCCTGAAGCCCAGCTCCATCCTCAGAGGAGCTGCCAAGGGTTTCTTCCCTGTGCCCTTCTCTGCCCCTCCTGCCCCAGCCCAAAAGCAAAGCCAAGACACCTCCAACAGGTGAGGACCCAAAGGTGTCTGTGCTCCCAGGGCTGGTGTGGGCTCAGCTCAGCCTCCCAGGGGCTCATGGCCAAGGGCAGGGGCAGCTCAGCCCAAACTGTCTTTAAAACAGAGAGGGGAGTGAGGCTGGGCAGGGTTGGAGCAGCAATCGGTGGATGCACCAATCAACTACACTATGGAAAAGGCATCCCTTAACTTAAAAGCCTTTTAATTTGAAGCATTTATTTGAAGTGTACATCTATTACAGTTAAGAAGAAGCAAAGATACACCAAAAACACAAATACCCAAGAACAAAAAAGTACAGATGAGAAAGAAATTAGCTGAGGGGAGGGAGGGGCAGGGTGAGGGTGACCTGGTGAGGAACAGAGAGTTGCAGCTGCTATAGGGAGGAGCTCATGGTAACCCCAGTGGAGCAGCCCCCAGGGAGGGACAGGAGTTCCTGCGAGGCTCCAGGTTTATGCACAAGCTCAGCAGCTCTGACCACCCTGTGAGCAAAGCACTGACTGAACATCCACAGCAGGACACCGAGGGGTGAGAGAAGCAAGAGAAGGGAGAGGTTCAGAGCCAAGTCCTGCCCGGGGGGCTGGAGCCTTGTTCCCTCCTCCTGCCCCAGCACAGGGAGCCTCAGAGGGGGTTTCATTCTGCTGGAAACGATGAGAGACAAAATGCTGCTGCTCTGGGACATCCTCACCCCTGCAGAGCCTGGAGACAGAGCTGAAGTCAAGTCATCTCATCAAATAAATTAGAAAGCATAAAGGAAATTCGGATGCGTGTTTCAGAAATGGTTTCTTTTAGCTGGACCTGCAAGACACAGGTTTCTGACTTAAATGCAGTGGCTGTATCTCATTCCTGGGAATCTTACTGTCTTGGAGTAGCACAGGCAGGCAGGACATGTGCAGGTTTGGCAATCAGGACTGCCAAAACCCAATTCCCCCTTTCCCAACATATCCTACAAAGTTACTTTCAGGAACAGGAGTGTTTATTCCCAGCATATAGCACATTCTGATTAAAACAGATGCAGGAAATATGGACATCTCCAGTAAATATTGCACTTCAAGATTAATGTGTGTGTTGATATTAAGGACTGAAAGCAAGAGACTGACATAAGACTTCCAGGCATAGCAGGTTAACAACAAGAGCAATGGTCCTGAAAAGGATTTTTAAAACCAGATTAGTTACCCAAGAAGGGACAAGCCGCAAGTTTAAAAAATTAGTACATTTTAATGCTAGTGCTCCGTGAAAAAGCCAACCCCTGTTGCAATTCCATCACTGCTCCAATGTCTCTGTTCTCCACAGCATTGTAAAACACCTCCAGATGGGAAGGATCTGCAGGAAAGACAGCAGGAGCAGAGGTTCTCTCCTAATGCACAGATTTAGTACCAAACGATCCAAAAGTAGATGGTGAAGAGGTGACTGGAGCTAGGGCTCTCAGGAATCAAAAGCACACACACACACACTCACGCTCTAACCAACCCTAACCCCCTGACTCCAAACCCCAGCAGAAGTTACACCTGAAGGGCGTCCCCGTGGCTGTGCACGTGGCTGGTTGCGGGGTCCTGGTCACACTGGCTCCTTGGACCTCACATCTGGAGGGCAATTGCTGTGCTTTTTGACTTGCTCGTTCCGGCAGCCACGAGAGAGCCACAACTCAATTGGCACATACAGAGTATCCTCATCTGTCAGCAAAACCATCTCTGACCAGCCCTGCTGGACTGGGAGAGAGAAAAAAAATAATAGAGGCTGGTTTTTGCAGGTGGTTGTTTTTATCCCAGAACAACTGGAAGATACATCCCTGAATGTGTTGCCCAGAGAGCTGCCCAAAGTCTCATCTGTCAGAGATCAGAGGTGGGGACCAGGAGGGCTGGGGTTTGGGCGTGCTCCTCACACACACACTCACACACACTCACACACACTACACAGCGTATCCCTGAAAATCCACGGGCTGCGAGGGACCCTCCAAGCGCTGTCCATCGGGAGCTGGAGCCAAGGATTACTCCTCCACAAAGTCTCTGTCAATGTCCATGTACGCCTCGTCGATGTAGCTAACTATGGCACAGGGGGACGTCCGGTCTGGACTGAGCAGTATAGATACAGTCTCTTTCCAGTAGGTAAAACTAATACAGGAGCTCTGTGGGATGAGATGAGAGTGTGGTTAGAGTGGCACACACAGCACGAGACACATCCCAAAGGAATTCAGCAGGGAGGGCTGGAAACTGCTTCCTGCTCATCCCAAGTTCCCAAACCCCACTGTGCAAACAACACTGGATTCAGCACCCAGCCCTCCATCCCTGGGGCCTGGAGCAGAAGGGCCGGATGCTGAACCAACTACACCCTGTACAACCAGGCTCCCACTACCCAGTCCAGGCAGGGACTCCCAGCACCTGTGGCAGCTACAGCCCTGCTGAGAGCAGCACAGGGTGACCACCACCTGGGCTGGTACACCCACACAACCCCAAACTTCTCCTTTGCTGTCCAGTCCAAACACAAACTGGGTCACTGTGGTGCTGCAGGTTAAGTCCACGCTGGCAGCAGCTCCCACTCTTGGGAAGGCTCAAAGACAACACACCCTCCCTGCTCCCATCCCTCCTGCATCATTCCCTTAAAGCCAAAAGGCCACTCCAGCAGCCCAACACACATCATGTATTACCCACAGCCTTTACACACTGGACTAGTTATTTCCACCCACCAGTGGCCCAAGACACGTCTATGCACACACATGACAACCCTGAAATGCAGCAGTGGCAGAGCTTTGGTCTCAGTAGCATCTGCCCTCAGTGCAGCCCAGTGTCCCTGGGATGTGTCAAACACAGCACAAACACTGTGACACAGCCCAGGGGTGCAGGTCCCATGTCCCTCTCTGCTCCCCAGGGCTCAGCCCAGCACAGGAACCTGCTGTGCTAAAGGAGGCTGGGAGAAAAGTGTTAGAGGTCTGTACTGTTCAGCACAGCTTCCTCCTCCATCACACTCCTCCTCTCTGGGAACTTCCAAAGCCCTAATGCTGCACCTCCTCATATGCAGGAGCTGCCTGCACTAAAGGGCTTTTCCTTGAACATATTAAAAATCTGTTAAAGCTGCCACCCAATCACTGAAACGTCAGTGAAGTAAACCTGTATAACTTCACTTCAGCCTTTTGGGCATATACAAGGGAGCTGCCTTCTCACCACAGGTCATTTCTACCCCAGTGTCCAACAGAAACCTGCAGGCTGCTTTCCACAGGGCACTTCCTTGTCTTCCAGCAGCTGCACCAGGTAATTTCCTGTGCTGTTTGCCACACCAGGAAGAGGGAACAGTCTGGTTAAGGTGCTAACTAGTCTGGGAGCTGGATTTTGTCCTGCTCCCATCCTGCCTGTCCTGCCAGCCCTGCCTCTCAAACCCACACAGCACTGGCAAATCTCCCTTCTATGTGCCACAGCCAAGACCTCAGGCTCTGTTTGCAGATGTCTGCAGGTTTTCTGTGAAATGGTGTCAAAAACACTACAGGGGTTACACTGGGGGCAGAATGACCACCATTCTTTCCCCCCACAACCCCCCACTCCCCATTCTTGCTGGTGACTGGCAGACAGGGATTGCTGTGATCAATTCCTGCTATGGTAAGAGGGTCACATACATTTTCTAAGCAGGTGCTGTCTTTGTCCTTGTTGAGGTAATGCTGCTGCCAGAATCGCAGGAGGCTGTGGAAGTTGTTCAGGATGAAGCCTGGGTATTTCTCTGTATATTCCATCTGTTGCAAGGTGTGCAGGTAAAAAGGGAGCTTTTCTTTCCTTCGGGCCAGCATTAGGATAACTAAACTTGTGTTCAAACAACTGACGTTTTCCTGAAAGGAAAAACGACACAGGAAAAAATCATGATCCGGGTTGTAAACATATCCTCACAAAACCTGTTTGAGGAGAACGGGCAGAGGAGATGCTCCTACACACAGAAAGGAGGAAGGGACATGCATCTCCCCAAGAGGAACCAGCTTCCCCCCTGCCCTCAGCTCATCACTGCCATACCAATCACAGTACAGTTTCTGTTGGCTCTTTACCTGTGTGAGTGTCTGCACATGGATAATATTAATGAGACGGAAGAGGAAGGACATTCTCATGGACATCTGGGACATGTATGACAAGAGCCGGCACTCCGACAGGACCTCTGCAACTGCAGCAAGAGGAGAAACCATCAGCTGAAGGCTCAGACATGCCGGCCCAAGCACTAGGGCAGCAAGAATTGGTGCTCACACTGCAGCATCACACTTGCAGGGTGGCATTGTTGTGTCTAAACACAAAATTCTCAGAGCCCTGACCTAAAATAACCATTATCACACCAAACACAGCCTGCCCCAATTGCTCCTGCTCACCTTTAGCATCAGACTGATTCTCAAACCGGTCCAGGGACAGCGTGATGCAGCGGACGAGCATGTTGGAGTCAACCAAAGAACTGTTGATCTGATTTAGAAATATCTGGAACTGAAGAGAAACCCTTTTAGTGTCAAATTAAAATAATTAAATGTATAAATACTCAGGGCTGTTACCTCTTTGCTATCTCTAACAATAATAAGAGCAGACATCATCCCTGGCCCTGCCTCCGCCAGCCGAAGCCAACACTGGCACCGAGGGCTGACAAAGGATTAGAGCAAATGCCTTAAAACCACTCTGGAACAGTCCTGGCACCCCTGAAGTCTTCTGTGAAATTGTGTCACTCCAATGACAGTGAGATGTCATACATTATTTGTTTTGAAAGAGGGAGACTGGACAGCAGGACTGCTGGCCTCTAATTCCTCCAGCTCCATGTTTGCCTACTCTTACTTTGTACAAGCAGTGCTAGGGAAGAATAAATACAGTGAGGGAGTCACACACAGTGAGAACTAAACCCAAAACTAGACAAAAAAACCTCAAAATAAGGACAACTTTCTTTTAAATACATTTATACTTCCATTCTCCAAGGCCTACCAGACTTAATAGCAATGACTGAAAAATTACAGTAACAAAAGCAAGAGTATGAGGCCATTCAGAACCCACCCAACAGCTGATATTACATGTACAAAGTGCACAGAGCATGAAACCACTTTGCAGAGAGCTGCCCATCCTTGATTTACATGTGCAACTCAGACTTACAGGTAATTACATCAGCCATGACTTCTTAAAATACCTTTAAGTTCAAATAACATCAAAGATATGATAGGCCTTTTTGTAGTATCAAATATTAATATTTTAAGCCATATCCATGATGAACTGCAAGCTCCAGTAAAAGACTTTTTGGAGCTGTCTCAATGTCCAGAACTGTTGGTTTAACCCAGGACTCAGTGGCTTTCCAGGAAATGTTCTGCCACCCTTGACCCCTGCCCTATCAGGTAACAGGGCAGTGTTTTGTGACCAGCTCAGCACTTGCTGACCCAGGACAGCAGGAGCCCTGCTGAGAACAGAAGTGTCTGCAGCAGCAACTCACCTGCCTGGGGAGAGACTTTGGCAGCTCACCATTAAGGTTTATTGAGCCCCAAGCTCAACAATCACACCAAAAGCAAATGAATCTGAGTTTTGCTACATCTGGTTATAAAAGTTTGTAATTTGACCCTCGGGGGACAGCTTTGACAAATATTTACCTTCTCATCTGTGTTGATGTACTTGTTGAACCTCTTGAATGCATCAATATTGAATTTCATCAGTTCTCCCAGAAGGTCAAAGTAACTCTGAAGCACATCCCGTGATTTGCACTCACTATCAACAATGCAGTAGAGAATATGCTGGCAGGGGAGGAAAACATGTCATTGCCACAGCTCAGGCCAAGCCAGCAGTACAACACACATCTCATTTAACCACTAGTTAAAGCATTTATCTGCACATTCAGTTCTTACGTGACAGAGTGAAAGGCAACAATTCCAATGAGTCTCCTGTTAAAGTAACTTCCCACTGATGCAGGTTATACAACTGAGCACATTTCACAGTTACTTTTCAAAAGTATGCCCAGTAAATATTTAACATTTTTACCCACTTTTGAATTCACTGCAGATAAATCCTTCTTGATTGCTATGGAGATGCTATGGAGCATCCTTGACATATATTTCCTTACCTCCAGGAGTCCTCTCTTGAGCAGGAACATCTGGTCTGCATAGGAGGTGGTGCCTCTGAGGAAACTTTCAACTGCCCTTGCTTGCCAAAACCTGAGAAACAGAAGAAATGAGGGTTTAATTTTGGAGCAAGGGGAGTACTTTATTATACCTATAATTTAAATCCAGTTTTCTAATCTGTTTTATGCCAGTCTGATCCTGGAGTCAGACCTGTCACTGGCCATACTGATATGAGTCCAGTGCAAGCTCTGGTGTCCTCCCTCCCCAGCAGTGCCACCACAGCACAGCAAAGCCAGACCTTGCCCCAGCTGAGGATTCTCAAGCATTCCCAGCTGCACTAAGCTGCCTGAAACCAAACTACATCCCAGGCATCTCAAACAGCAGGGTAGAGTGCAAAGTGAACACACCTGAAGGAGGACTCAGCTGGTTCCTTCTTCATGACCTGAAGCAGTCGGGTCAACAAACCTCTCTTCCCATCACAGACAAGGCTCCTGGAGCAGGTGAAGGAATGACAGCATGAGTGGAAGGGCTGGCAAAAGCTGTACCTTGCAAAGTACTGAACCCAGGCTCTGCTCCAGAGCTTTTGATGATCAAAATCTCAGTATTAAGTATATGGTACAAATATTGTGCCAGTTCTACCAGCAGGAGTTCTTACTGCCTCTGGTAAATATCTGCAACATGACTTCCACATAAATCCTGAAGAAAAATTAATCAATTTCTCTCAAATTGTTACCTATTTCAGAAATACCAATTGACAGCTTGTAGAAAAGAGATTAGAAGAGATTTCTAAGAGATTAGAAAAAAAATATACCACATTTGAGCTTAGGAATGAAAGAAATACACACCTTGTTTGCTCAACAATTGTAAAAGAAGCTCTAAAATCCATTTAGGAGGCAGAGCAGAGAATGGAAACCTGGATGTTACATGAGATAACCTTGTTCTGTATGGTATAGTAGAAGTATAGAGGTTGTACAATTGTATTAAACTGCATCTTCAGTGGAGTATCCCCCTTGTGTAGAAGCAATGCCTTGATCTGACACATCAAGAAAATCAACATGGAAACTAAATGCTAAGGCTGAAAAAAATCCCCAAAGTTCTTCCCAATTAGACATACTATTATGATAATAATTATAATCTGGAAATCCTCTTAAGAGAATTCCCTTTTGGAACGAGGTAAATCTGCTCTGTGCAGACAAAGTCCCTGCTGATACTCTGGGAATACTCTGACAACTAAAATCTGCAAACTGTGTTACACCTGGTGAGATTTGTACATCAGAATTGTGTAATAAAGAGCTTATTAAATCAAAACAGTCAATCCAACAGATACTCCAATGTAACACAAGAGATTCTGTAAGTGGTTTAACATGTTAATCTAATTTAGCTTATTCTGGTTATTAGCTGCTCTTAAAATACTCTCAGCAGACTCTTGGATCTGCTCATGCAGCCTGGAAATGGACATTAGGTGTGCAGACTGCTCCTGGATCTCAAAACTCAGATTTATCAGCAGGATCATTTCATGGATTAGAGAGATCCGCGTTTACCTTCCAGCTCTGTCTGCAATGCCTGCTGTACAAGGCCAGACAAACAGTCAGAACTAGAATAACATATTAAAATCTGGACCACGAACTCAAACTCCCCCTTTTGGTTTTTTGGGGTTTTATTTTGTTAAGTTTGCTTATTTTTTTGAGACGCCTCACTCTGAGCATGAGCACACTTTAGATTTGCTACTGACCATCAATATCACACAAACCTGGACACTTCCTGCTGAAATGCATGAAGTGTGGTGGACAGATGGACCTCAACCAAAGCACGTGACATCAAACCTTTAATACAAGTGCTTAAAAACCCTGTAAGTTGCTGACCTAAGCCCTCTGTCCCCTCTCACCTGTCAGTGTTGACAACTGCATCCACTTCAGGGATGTTGGCTTTGTGGGAGATTGCACTCAGCTCATTCAGTTCTTGGCTGTTTAGAAGGAGATACTTGTTCCTAAAGCAACACAGTGGGGGAGCAGGGGAGAAAACCAGGATGAATTCAAGAGGCAAACATGCAATTCCATGAGAAGTAAAGCCCTGTGAGAGCTGCAGGGCTGGGCAATCCTCTTTCACCTGGCTGCTCCTCCCAGCATTCCCACTCTGCTCCCTCCCCCAGGCCAGTCAGCTGCTGTTTGGTCAATCTTCTCCAAAATTTCCCAAATTCCAGTTTTAACACTGACCAGCTTGGAGATTCTGGTTCTTTGCTGACTTGTTCAAGATCTTATGGTTTGTAAATATTTCATTCTAGATAATACTCATTTTTTTAAAGGCACAGCAACATTTTGATGAATTTCAGAAGACCTAAACAGCAAACTTCTTTACAGCTTCCTACAGTTTTTCTCTGCCTTACAGTGAAGACATTCTTCATCAATATGAAATCTCAGTTGGAAAGCAGAAACTGCAAAAAGCTTCTCAATCATCCTGGTATTTTATTCCTCTGAGCAAACTTTACTCTGGAAATATTTAAAAACATTACGAACTGTAGAGATCAGAACAGGAATAGATATAAAAACCCAGGAATCTGCAGGAAATTCTTTATCAAATACTGAACTCTGCATAATGAAAATAAATTATCTGATCTGTAAAGTAAATTAAATGCAGAACAAGTCTAACAGAGTAGGCATGCAGACCAGGGGCTCCCTTTGCCACTCCCTGCCTGTGCCAGCACTTTCCTACTTCAAAGTGCTCAGAACCAGACAGCACAGATTTATTTTGAGGAAACATCAGGGAACACAGGATACAGTGATGAGGGTGAGGGTGTGCAAAGAAACTACTCATCAAAACAGCAACACCACAGAAGATAGATTATTAGACCCAAGAGGACTTGGTGCCTTCTTGTTTCAAACACTACTGTCCAGATTAGTGCCCACTGAGGTTCTCAAGTAAAGCTCCTTTTGATGTGGATTAACAGGTTTCTGCAATGAGAACACAGCCCTTCCCTCCCTGCAATAAAGAGTCCTGCAAGTTTGGTTTAGACACAGTTTTACTCCAATTAATATCAGTATACAAGTACTTGCTCTCATCTTGTCCTCAGCCAACTCAGCTAATTTGTGATTTCATAGAAAGTTCATGTAATTATTTGTTTAAAACCCTTAACCAGATTCCACACATTCCACCTGCTCTAATGCTACAGCTGGGAGATGTTTTCTGTTTAAACAAGCCCTTGAGATCTTTGTAGCAGCCGTTTAAGTAGAAACATCATCTAAAGAGATTTTACTGGAAAACCTGGAGTGATTCCTGGGCAAACAATGTCTTGAGTGGAGGATTTACAATAGGTCAGCCTTCCCTTTATGTCTCATGAGCCTCATTCTTAAAGCTAATACTCCACAATCCAAAAGGCTGATACTTCCAATATATCCAACAGTATAAGAGCAGTAAAACCTGAACAAAAATATCATCCTGGCTGTAAGTATGACCAGCAAGCCTCAAACACAGCTCTGTAAGGAAGTGGACACCATCTCAAGGACTGATTTAGAGCAATGGGATACTGATGGAATGCAAGATGCAATTCCACAAGTCAGAAGAGAGCAACAAGTATTTCTGTACCAGCAGCAGAGCATTGAAGAAAACCCCAAGCAAACTGCATCATCCCTCAAACTCCCCCAGCAGACTCGAGTTTCCTAAGGATGCCTTTGGAAGGCAGACAGAAGTTTTCTTCCTATTCCCATTGGCTCACTACCAGCTCTCAGGGAGAAGGCAGATAAACAACATCATGAAAGCTGCCTCCTTCTTTCTTCAGCCAGAAAGTGTGAAATCAGCATCTGCATGTTTCAGCACATTGCAACATGTGAAGTAAAATGGGCTGGTTTTAACAATCAACAGGCATATTAAGACATGCCCACTGGAGAGCACAGCCCTGGGCTGTTCACAGCAGGAGCTGAAAGGCATCTGAACATCTCAGTTAAGGACAGGACAACATTCCCTTCACATGGAGCCTGCCCTGTGACCAGGACACCTGGAACTGCAACCAGGCCACAACCCACCACAGCTTCTCATACTCACTCATGGTGATCACTGAAGCTCTGAAGAAGCCTCAAGAACTGTATCTTTAAGGTAATGTCCTAAAAAGAGAGAAGTAAAAAAGAAAAAACTGCTTTAGTGTTTTTGAATATCATTGAAAAACCTTTCCAAATCAAAGCCCTTTGGTCAGCAGAGCAAGTGACTTGCAGAAATGGGAAGGTTGCACTTTGCAGGCTTCCCAAAACAGAACAGAAGTGGAGACTGCCTCCAAGCCCATAAAGTTAATCATTTCTTCTCACTGCAAAGGCAGAAAAGCTCATCCCTATATTGATCAAATCAGAATGTCTAGGTTTAGAAAGGGAAAAAAAAGGTAGAGTCCAACTCCAAACCCAAGCTTCTTAAACCTGACTGTGGCCCAATTTATATTCTGTGACCCTAGTTATCATTTAGTTTTGGTCATCTATGTCTGACCCACAGATTTACCCCTTTCCTGGTTCCCAAACTAGGAGAGACAGGAGGGGCTGAACTGTCCCTGCTAAATTGCTAACATGAGCCAAAGTAATTCCCAAGAAATGAATGCTGCCACATCTCAGGCCATGGATTGCATGAGTACCCAGCTCCTCACACTGCACAACAGGGTAACAACCCAATACAGAATTTTAGGAGTTACTCACTGGGCTGCAATCACAGTTTTGGTTGTGTCCATGCAGAACAAGGGTTGATGCTGAGTGCTTTCTCCAGATCAGTTTGTCAAACAAGTTATTGAGGCCAGGAATGAGTCTGAACTCTGCAATCATTTTATGAACCTGGGAAACAAGAGAGGTACAAAGTCATTTGCTGCAGCCTCAAAGGGGTACAACGTAGTGTGGAAACAGATGGGTACAATTATGTCATTCTCTGCCAAGAGAAAGTGAATTCTTATATCAAACAGCAAGTGTTTAACACTCACACTCACCATGGTGTATTGTTACAGTAGCTTCCATTTGGTGGACAGGGATAGAAAACAGACATTTTGGGCGCTGTTTGCCAGTGCTTGTTAAGCAGCATTGCTCTGGAAGAAGCTTTGGGCACAGGGAGATCACTTACAGCACACAGAAAATGCATCTATTCCTAAGTGTTATGTATCACACAGCCAAGCTGTGAATATTCAGCTGTCAGTCATCCCCTGAGGGTCCTTTGCCTTTCCCTTTCCACTCACACAGCTGAAGCTCAGGAATGCCCCTGAAGACAACCCCAACTATCAATATTGGTGCTGTCCAAGTGACTTGAGCAGGAGTTCTGAGCAAAACTGGGTCCAGCAGTAACACAACCACACTGAACTGCTCCCTCAGGCTAAGGGGAAGTCGAATTTCTTTAGAGAATGATCAGAAGAGAAGAAAATGCCAAATTACTTGGGTTTCTTTATCAGTGTGCCTGCCAAGCTGGGACACAGCACATCATGACTTGTCTGAAACAGACTTGCTCATGTAAAAAAGCTCCTAATGCTGGTGTGAACAGCTGTTAAATACCTTCAGTCCAAGCTGTGAAACTTTTGATGTAAGCAATTTGGAAGATGAGGAATAAGGGAACACAAAATGGGGAACACAAATGGGACTCTCCTCAGCTGTAGGTCTAAGACATCACTTCCTTGAGAACTGGTTGCAAATGAAACATGCACAACTGGGAAGCCCAAGATGCTGCAAAAATTAATTGCCCAAAGCAGTAATGGAAACCTTCCCTAAAATCAACAAACAAAATCACTTAACAATAATCCAGATCATCTCCAAGATGCAGAACTGCAGTTCAAGCAGATCACTCTAATTGTTCCATTTATTCAAATATCTGAATGAATCCAAAATATCTGAACCTGATGCTGTTTTACAGGTTTCCATTTTCTTAGTCTTATTTGCATCATAGCTAATGACTTTCTTGCATTCCTCTTGGCTGTAGCCACCAGCTTTCCCATCTGTATGGAAATCACATTCCTGCTGCTGGACATCTCCTGTATCACACCTGAGGAAGCATCCAACTCCTTCCCACCTCACCCTGACAGACTGCAAAGCCTGGAATCCTCTGGTGCTCCAGTGTTTTGAAATGCTATTGGACACTGATTTTGTCACAAGCCTCCAAGGAATCTCTCCAAACAAAGAGCTCCCTGTGTTCTCCCTGTCCCTCTCTAGCCAGCATGGCACAGGCACAACAGGAGGGAAGCCAAGTATGTGAGCTGCCTGCAGGAGCCTCAGCCCTGACTACAGGAAAAGCTCTCTGTGTTCACAGATTTAACTCCTGAATCTGCTCCCTCCAAATAATTAATTTCTAATTTTAAATGGCTTTGCTTTTAGTTTGCTTAACTCTAAAGTTCTCACATGACAGGAGCTGCATGACAGAGCTCCTCAGTCACTCCTTACCTTTGCAAAACTTCCTCCCAGACCCCAAACTCTTTACAGCTACCTGGGGATGCCAAGGCAATCCCTATTCATCCTTACTCCTTGGATTTTTTCCTGTTGCTGTCCAGCTTTATAGGAATTGCTCTGTTGCCTTCTCAACACTGAAACTGTCTCTGCTAAACTGGGTTTCTGCTGTGTGCAGTGTGGCTCCCTACAACAGGAGAAAGGAAATCAGCTGATGGCTTTTCACCACAACACAGACATGCAGGACAGCCCAGAAAAATATGTAAGGAGAGTAATTTAGGGTGTGACCATAATCAGAAGGAAGCAAAGGCACAGATCTGAGAGGAACACCACTCATTCCCAAGGGTGAGCTCATTCCCAACGTGGCAGCAGGCAGGAGCCAGGGCACTGCCACCACAGTTATCAATTTATGCAAATTAGCCAGCAATCAAGTTTAAACCAAGGATTTAGAGGAAACACTTAGGGACAGGTTGAGTTTGGAAAGCTGCACAGTGCTTCAAGCCAATACCAGACCATTATGTTTTGTAGCATAGCAGACTGAAGTAGGTTTGTGATGCCCTTTAGAAATTCCAAGCAAAATGAATCTAGTCTAAAACCAGTAAGTCCTTTGGCTGCTCAGACTGGAATTCCAGATCCTATGCTTTTATTCCCTCACAGAAAAAAGACACCATCAAGCAGCTGAAATGCCTGTTAGTGAGTGTGCTCTTGCAGACACTGCTGTCCCTCTTGCTGGAGCTTTCCAGGGAGAACAGCTCAGCTCCAGTTCCTTCATCTGCCTGACTCAGGAAGGGAAATGGATTCATATCTGCCTCACAAGTCTTACACAGATTAAGGAGTGAAGGATACACCATGTGTTTCAAAGGCAGAGGATTTCACAGACAAAAAAAGAGCTGGCTCTGGACAAGAAGGGTTTGGGAATGAAATAAATCTTTCAAGAGTTCAATTCCAGTCCTGAATCAGTCCTGGGAAAGAGGTGAATTGCATGCCAGCTTTATCCTTAGCTTCCCCATCCGCATGGGGGCAGAGAGAGCAGATGAAGGATAAAGAGTTGTTTTCCCAGGAAATTAAAAAATAAACTCAACTTCAAAGCTAGCTGTTCCAGCAGCCTATTTTCTGCCTTATCACATTTGACAGGAACACACTAGAGTTGACCCAGGGAGGGAAGGAACCCAGCACATCCAGCTCCCTGAGCCAGTGGCAGCAGGATGAGTGCAAGCTGCAAGCACTTTCTGCAGTATCTATAAAACAGCATTCCTGTGGTGAAATCAGGCAGGGATGAATTATCTGGCCTGATACAATGGAAAAAAAAAGTCCTCCTTACGGATCCACCTTCTGGTAGTTCCAGTTATGTGTGGGCTTTGTTTAAATTTTCTTTTATGTCTAACAGAAACAGCAGTTCTAAAAGGAATGGCAACAGTTGCTTATGGTAGTGATTGTGGTTTCTGCAACAACTGCTTGTTCCCTCTGCTTTTATAAAGAATCTATTCATTTTTCATGCTGAGTATCCATTTAGAATCCCAGAATGGTCTGGGCTGGAAGGGACCTTAAAGTCCATCTTATTCCAACCCCTGCCATGAGCAGGGACACCTTCCACTAGCCCAGGTTGCTCCAAGCCCTGTCCAACCTGGCCTTGGACACTTCCAGGGATGGGAGCCCACAATCTCTCTTGCAGGTTGAGGGTCAACAGGTTAGTTATGTTTGGGACTGTACCACAACTGCATTTCTATTTTAAATTCAGATTCAGAGATTTAAGAGATCACCCACGGCGAGTGTTTGTGACTTTGATACAGTGGGAGGTTCCCAGCAAAGGACAAAATACTCCAGATAAATGTGCTCCAGTGACTTCCCCCTGCCCAATGCAACAGCCCTTCACCAACTCACACCAGTTTGGCCCTCCCAGTCTCCAGGGCATGTGACTATCCCTTCTATTCCAAGCTGCTCTGCTGAGCTGCACAGACTGACAAAGCTGGAAACCTGTCAAAGCTGCACCAAGGATTGCTTTTCTTTTCCCTGCACAACATGCTTTTGACCCATTTAATCAAACCACAGGCAAGCTGCAGCGACTGGTTCTCCATAAGCCTGTGTGAGGCAAGGAACAACTTTTTTCTCATTTCAAAAGGAAGAAAGGCAAAAAACCCCAGATAAGTGGGATTTCCAGGCAGTGATCAGTGCTCAAGTGCATCCTCCCAGCTGGGAGTTTAACAATATGCTCACACTCAGCCAAGACATGGGCATCTGCTGCAAAAAAAAAATCACTCACATCATGCCAGAGGGTTTCCAAAAGTGAAAGCAGCCAAGGAGAGGGAAGGCATGAAGGGGCTCCATCCAAACAGGTCACCAGGAGGGGGAAGAAAGCCTGGCTCCAGCTCCTTCAGCATCCAGGTACACCCACACACTTCCTCAGGCAGAGGGACAGCATCCTCATCCAGGAGACATCCCCCTGCACCAGAGCAGCAGCTCTGCAGGGACTGGAGCCCCACACTTGTGACCAGCCCTGCCCAAAGGCTCACTCTGGTTCCCAGTGGAACATTCCTTGTGTATCTGGGCATGGCACTGGCCCAGCTTTGTGCCTCGAGCTTTGCCCCTCGTGTTTTTGTGCCCATGATCAGATCTAAAGGGACATGAGCTGAGTGTGTGACCATCTCCCAGGGCTCACCTGATTCCTCTGCCTCCCCATGAGCAGCACGCAGAGAACGTACAACACCTCCAGCTTGTACATGATCTCGTGCATGATCTTCATGGACTGTGGAAGCTGTGTCCGTGTTGAGCTGTTGGCCAACCCACTTTCATCTGAAGACTCTGAACAAGATGGCAAAAAATGTGAGCCTGAGGCAGCTTCAGCTGGAAAGGTTTGTTACAGTTATTACTTTTACACTGAGCATTGCAGATGTAGGACCAGCACGTCTGCTTAAATCTTCTCAGCTAAAAATAGTGATGTACAGCAAATAACCAATTTAAATCACATGCTACAGAGGAGAAAAAAATAGAGCTGGAAATTTAGAGAAAAAAGTTTTTAAAAATTGTTTGTCCATAATAAGCTAAATGGCATCATCTACCTAAAATAAGTAGGCTCACCTAAATGAATTAATAGACTACTGCACCAGGATATGGCAGAAAAGGTAATAAAGGCAGGAGAGAGATACCAGAAGCATTTACTGTTAATATATTGTCATGTCATACTTCAGTACCAGCATTCTCAGGCCACAGTTAAATAATTTCATAACCCTAAGCAGAATGACCCTACTAAGGGCAGAAACAGATGTAGAGTACTTTCTACACTGCATTTCTGTAATACCAAAGGGTGAAGAAACATGTGCTCCAAAGCATTTTCCTAGGGTTGTATTAACACTTCCATCTGCTCATCTGGAACAATAACTTTTCAATTAACTTACTTAATTTTCCTGGAACTACCTTTACTTTTTAAAAAAGGGATTACTTGCTTGGTGTGAAGCATTTGGACCCAAAGGCATCAGTCAAAATTTCAGAAGTGTTATTTTGTCTCTCCAGGGAGATTAGTGCTGAGGATGTACAGCATTCCAGGGTTCTCTAGGCATGCAAAGGGCACAGACTGATGAAGGACGTTTCCTACCTATTTTGCTAACTTTAATTAATGAAAAAACAAATCAGTGCTACATGAGACTAAAATAGGAATCAGAGCTAAGTGCTGGTATGTGGGACTTCCATGCAAGAAAATAAGGATCAAAACCAGTTGCAAGGAAAAGTACC
Source organism: Campylorhamphus procurvoides (assembly GCA_013396655.1). Lineage (NCBI taxonomy): Eukaryota > Metazoa > Chordata > Aves > Passeriformes > Dendrocolaptidae > Campylorhamphus > Campylorhamphus procurvoides. Next base: position 1,017,904 of record WBMV01007609.1, on the reverse strand, counting down.
ATGTGGCACACCCTGAAGAAGGTTAAGATATACATCAGTTAGTGGTTGGAGGAATGCAAGCCAGGTACCTGTACTGCTCTGCTCTGCCTCTTCATTTGCCACCCTCATCAGTGCATCCAGGACCAGTGCATTGTCCAGCCAGGTGTACCACTCTTCCAGCTCCTGGAGGAAGCTGGAAGTTCCTGTTGTTTCAGACACCTTCCGTGTTGCCAGTTTGCACAGTCGCTCTATGAAGCCTGGAATATTCAGAAGGGTAGCTGAAAAAATGAAAAATAATTCAGTTACTATTTAAGATCAACACAGCAGTCATCAAATCCTCCACACCACAAGGTACCAAAGCATCTACCCTGGGGATATAGAACAGCATGTTTAAAAAGATCCAAAGCTGGAAGAAGTCAGTGCAGCCTCCTAGGAAGGACTGGAAGAGAGTGCCCATATCCCAGGAATAATTCAGTGCTGTTTTCCAGTCCACAGTGAGTCAATATCAAGGAACTGATCTGGCTGAAAATTAAGGTGGCAAAAATAAAGCAGCAGCCCTTGGAGTGGGCAGCTCCATACCCCCTTTCCTCTGTGTGATGCTCCTCCTTCATTTTCCCTCCTGTGGTGTTTGCCTCATGGCAAACTGAACTGGCTCACTGGAACAGCTGGGAGGAAAGCTCTCAGCTTTTTAGGAACTGGTTTCCTGGATTAGTTCATCAAGGAGCAAACCAGATGGGAAACCACCACAGCAGCCCCAAGTTTGAGGGTTTTAATGGTGGAACCACACCCTTAGAAAGAGCAGTGCAAGAATAGAAGTCACTGCTTTGCAAAATACTTGGGGAGCTGCATTTTGCCTCAAGTTTTCATAGAATAACTTCATTACAGGACCTGTTTATTAAAGATACATATAGTTAAGGCCTCACTGCACACTTGCAGATGCAAGTGGAAAAGGGCAAAGATTTTGGCCACGAACATTGTGAGAAAGAGTAATCTCTGAAAGAACAAGCTCCTGCCTGAAATTTTTAAAGTAGAAGATACTTCAGAGTCTTAGAATCAGTCACTAACTGTGCACACAAAAAATGAGTAGTTAAACATTTGCCTGGCTAAGTTCAGCTCTGGGGGATCCGAGCTTATTAAGTTCAACTGAGATAAATTAAAGGTAGTACCCACACCTACCCATACTTGTCCACAGCTCTTCACAAGAGAATTCTGGCTATCACAGGGTAGAAAATACACCCCTCCCTTTCAAGTTTATCAGCTGCTGTGTTATGCTACTCACCTCTCACTGGATGCTGCTCTCAAATCTGCTTCAGAAGCCCAAGTGCTCTTCAGCACAGTAAGAGCTGAAAACAGCAGACTCTACATTTGAGGGTACTTTAACTCTTTTATTTCCTACTCATCCTTCTAGACAAGACTTTTGCACTTGAGAAGTACTCAGTAAAAATAAGGAAATCTACACTGTGACCAAAGTTAAAGCTGAGATCAGACCCACAGGTTTCCAAGGCTGGTTTGCTAACAGTGGGGCAACTTAATATTAAACACAATTTTCACGTTGATAAAGACAGTCATCCTGCTCAGGACAACATCAGATAAAATCAGAGGGGAACTGTTCCACCAGCAACCACACTGCATGCAGTTTTAGTTCAGAAATTGGTATTTTAAGGAGGACACACAATTACTGAGAGTTGCCATGGACATGACTGAGGCGCAAAAAGCAAATCCAATTATTTTAAGCCACTCAGTTCATCAGAGAGTGCTGAAATGACAGAAATTAACCTACCTAATTAGCAACACCATATCAACCCAAAAGCTACAAAGTAAATTTCATTAACAGGAAAGATTGTTTCCAGGAAACTGCCTGAGGGATAAAGAAAATGAAGAAAAAAATGCTTTGTAAGGCCACAAGACTCTCAGTATCCTCCAGAAACACGAGTGACATTGAAAAGGAGAAAATATACCCACTGTTGAGATGCCTCTGATTTGTTCACAGTGTAACAATTACCTTGATTAATCTCAGCTCGAGAAGGCCCCAGGTTCTTTTTCTGCTGGGCATTTTTGGCAAGAAGCGTGTGCTTGTCATCGCTGCCCGTGTCGAGCTCGGAGATGGTGACAGCCAGGATGCGGCAGAAGTTTGCAAGCTGCTGCTGGTCAAAGCTGGACACGAGGCTGGCCAGGTTGGGAATATCATCCAGCTGGATCATCTCCTGGGGGAGGCAACACCGAGTAAGTCACGTGTGATGTTCAGTAAGTGAACACAGACACAGGCAGATCCTCTCTGGGGAGCCCAGGGGGTCAGTCCAGTGTTAGGAAAGGAGAAGCAAATGAAGAGTCTGAAAGCAGCTGGGGATTTACAACTGATGGCAGGTTTATCAATCCCAAAAGTACAGATAACCATATTTTAAACACTAGATATTCGTGTAAAATTTGGGGGCCTTTTTTAACTGAAAACCCCACAAACTAATTTAATACATAAATTACATTTGGGTATTCAAAGTTTCAATTTTGTTTCCCACTTCTGTATTTTCCTTGAAAAATCACAAATAGGGATCAACTTCTAGATTATTTTTCAGTTTTTTTAATCAAAAGATGCTAAAAACAGTTTTCAGAAAAAAACCAAAACACTTTTGTTCAGATAAACTTTCCTAATTCAGGAAGCACATGAACCTCAATCTTACTCTAAATAAAAAAGTATCAAGTTATATACTCCTGACCCTTTCCAAAAAATGTACATAGACACTTTCCATTCAGAGTTTTCCCTGGATTACACCTCCGATATTTTACCTGCATCACATGAGGGCACTAAGCTGTAATGATGATGGCAAATAATTAAAAAAACCCCAAAAGTTTGTACAGACGACTGAAGTGCCCTGTTCCTCCAGCCTACAACTTGTCTGAGAGGTGACAAACCCAAGGTAGAGAGGAGGACAGGAAGCCTTCCAGATGTCATGAAGACAAGTAAAATGTGTGAAGTGTAATCAGAAGGCAAGGATGAAAAATTTATTTGTAAGAGGTTCTTTTCTTTATTTGAAACACTGGCTGTACTTTAATGACAGTGAGGTGCTCAGATGATGGGTATTCACCTCCCATCATCCTCTGAGCTATGGAAAAGCATTGAAAGGATGACACCACATGAACAGTTTGGCTTCTGTGTGAGATGTAATTGAAGTTAATGATCACTGTGAACAGTCAGGTTTCAAATAAGCTAAAGAAGCTTAGAGGACTATCCTCAACAACTCTTCAAAGAAGCAGCTCTTTCCTTTACTGGCCTGCAAAGCGATATAAATAAATTAAAGACACCAGAAACTAACCTTTTTAACTCCCAGGATATCCTCAATGAGTGTTGCAGTTTGTAGGAATGTCTTTTTGTTTGTCATCAGTGTAAACAGGAACAACACAAAGTCATTTCGTTCCGCCAGTCGCCTCGTGACTCCTTCGGTCTGGAAAGCAGCAGAGACCCGGTGAGAGCCCCCCCTGAGAAGCCACATGTCACAGCACATGCAGGACAGCCCCACAGGGGGTGTGGCACTGACTCAGCTACTCCTGCAGCCAGGAACTGTTGTGTTTATGGTGACCAAAACCAACCCCAGCCCTTGTTTGAAGTTAACATGACGCCTGCAAAAGGTGATGAGAGGCTTCACCTCGGAGTTGTTTACTTGCCTGAATCAAAACTAAACACTGCCTGCCTGGAAACACTCTCTACTTTCCCATCCAAATTGTCACCAGCTCCATAGCACGGTATGCAAATGCAGCCACTCCCAAAGCCTCAGCACCACTCTCAGTCTGAGCAACCCAAATGCAGCACTGGTCTAAATGAGCTTGGTGATGAACCCAAAAGTCACACTGAGGCACGAACTTGTGTTCAGCACCGAGTTTAAGGTTGGCCTTCATGCTCGAATCATTACAGACAGCTTTCATGCCCTGAGCTCTGCTGAGAGCACAGTCAGGCTTCCCTGGAACTTAAAAACTACATCCTCACTGCCTGCAAAGCTGCCTGCTGTATGTGACTGACATGTTACCAGTGCTCACAGAACTAGACTAGCTTAGATAGTTCCTCAATATCTACACCTCATTTCTGTTATCCTTGACACTTCTCATTCAAGAGACAGCACTAATACCAAAGTGAATTAAAACAGCAGCTACTCCATAAATTGCAAACTTGATTCTTAGCATACCATGCTACTCACAGTTTGCAGAGGTGGCATTCAAAAAATAAATCATATAAACCAAGAAAAAAGCATCCCCTCTGTTACCCCTGCCATGTGTACAGATCCTTAGCAATGAGACATGATTGTCAGAAGAGCTCAAAGCCACTAACTGCCTCTTTTCTTTTAATTTTTGGTAAACAACATTCCCTAGATTATGGCATAATGAAGTGTGTGATGAAGTAAACAATCCTGAGGATGTTCACTGCATGCATAACTGGAGACCTGTGCTTTTAGCTTCAGAATTTTAATGACAAGGTATTTCCACAGGCCTCTAACCAAGCACCTTTCTCAGCACTGCTCTGCCACTGACAGCTGAACTGAACTAAGAGCCAGCACATGAAGGAGTTGCAGGATCAAAATTAAAAAAACCTTGCCAGCACCATTACTGCACAAGACTAACTGTAGCTGGGATTAACAGGCACCTATTTCCAGTTTCAAATTTTAAGTTGGAATACAAGAAAGGCTGGCGTGGCTCTCCTATGGAAACACAGAAAGATCCAAACCAGAGGATTTAAACTTGACAATGTGGTTAAAAAAACAGAAGCTGGGTAACACACCAAAATATAGGGTGATCCAGTGTTCAACTGAAGGAATTTTCATGTAAAGCTTCAGACTAAGTTTAAATTACACTCAAAAGAGTCTGTATGTTGTTATCAAGTGGCACCTGGAAAAAGAGGCCAGCAGAACACTTTTGCAGCAGTTGTACTTACACACAGACACGTGTTGTACAGTATGCTGAGACAGTCCTTGATGAGGTCATCGCTTACTGCAAAGGAGAGAACAGTCAGTGAGCAGCCACAGCCTGGCAAGGGACACCAGTGCCAGGCAGGGACATGGGAGCCCTGAAATGGGGGGGATTTCAGGCTGCTGCCTCAGATCACACGTGCAAATGCCTTGGAGGACAGAAACCAGAAGCACTGCCGGAGGCCAGGGTTAGATGGGATATTGAGAAGAAATCCTTCCCTGGGAGGGTGGGCAGGCCCTGGCACAGGTTACCCAGAGAAACTGTGGCTGCCCCATCCCTGGAAGTGCCCAGGGCCAGGCTGGATGGAGCTTGGAGCAACTTGGGCTAGTGGAAGGTGTCCCTGCCCGTGGCAGGGGCTGGAATGAGATGGACTTTAAGGTCACTCCAAACCAAACCACTCTGTGATTCTGTAACTCCATACCTGACCTGTTCATATGTTAAATTATTTAGTATGGGGGGGAAAAAATACAGACAGTTCATGCAGTTTTCTCCACACAGCACCTGGACTTCATAATAAAAGCTTTCCATCTGATTCACTGCAGCATTTGAATATTTAAAATATGTTTTCAGTACAGATCTACAACAGCTGCCTCTAGTTCAAGTTCAAGTCACTTCACCTTTGAAGTTCCCTGGCTGATGGGCACAGAATGCACCAGGACATTCCCTTTCCTCAGAAGGGCTCAGGGAACCAGCAGAGTCACAAACAGGGGCAATGAAAAAACAGCAAAGCAAAGCTGCTCCAGCAGGAAAGTTGTGCTGAAGCCACTGCACCCCCTTGGCAAGTTCTCCTTAAAGCAATCTGGAATTGAGTCAGGAGAACAGCACATTTTTTGTTATCTCATCATCTCTGTAGCTCCTATTACATAAACAATGTTTTGTGGCTTATTATTAATAATTGCTTGCTGTAGCTGTAGCCACAGTAACAATAAGAGTTCTCACTGACTGCAGATTTACTGTTTTGGGAGAGGTGTGTTGTGCTGAGAGCATGAACCCTCTGGAGCTGTGTGACTATCCCAACAGGTCACTATCCCAAATCCCAGCACGGATCAGTACCACGGAAAACAAAGAAACCAGTGATTCATTCCTAAATGAATCAACAGGAAATTGCTGGTATGGAAAGAGAATAACAGAAAAATAGAGCAATGTCTGTCTGAATAAGAACACAAGGCAAAATTGGAGGGAAAAACCAGATAAAACACCCATTTACTTACTTTTCTGCTTCTTTTTCTGTGTAATAAGAGTTGGCCTCATGAGAATTTCTACTAAGAGCTGTAACAATAAGATAAATAATTAAAGAAATGATCGTTAGATACAAAAAAACAGTTAATTTGTCAGTGACAAATCCAAACAGACCTGCCTCTGCTGAGTCACAGAGGTGAATAATGGAGGCTCTACAATCAAAACCCCACTGGTGTCAAAATCAAACTGACAAAAAATAGCTGCATTTACCCTGAAGAAACAATAAGTTGTACAAAACAATCTCCCACTGGTAAGTTTTAGAGAATTTGAGCCTGCAAAGAATGTGATTTCACATGCCTCCAGAAAAAAAATGAAGAGTGGCTATCACACATCTCCCAAAATAAGGAATCTTTAGCAATAAACTGAAAAGACATGCAAATTTTGCAAGGGCTTTCCCTAAATCTTTCTGACCTTCAAATACATTCCAGGTCCAGACATAAGAGAATTTAGTTGCTCCAGACTTTAATCTCGTAACAAAAAGCTGCTGTTTGTGTACATCACCTTGACCTATACTTATTATATATTTACAGATGTGTGAAGTGTTGGCTCATTTTCATTTAAGAAATGTAACAACCAGTTTTCCAAGACTAGGATTGAGTTCTGTTAAATGTAAACTGATTTTTATTTGCTCTAGTCTATACCACTGGCTTATCTTAAAACACTGTAAAAATAAGCATTTATTTAAAAATGAGATTTAACCACTAGAAGCAACTGATGACTTCTGCAAGGAGTACTGCAAAATGCCTCTAGTTTTAAAATTCCATTTAAAATCAGTCACAGCAATGTAGGCACCACCCAGTCAGTCATGCCAACTCACAATATACTTACAATTTACTACTTGCTCTCTTAGTCCCACCTTGATTTTACCCTTCTTTTAATGAACTACTCACCCAGATACAAAGGAAACCACCTGACAGCCCTGGAGGCCACATTTTAAGCACTGACAAATAAATAAATAGGCAACTTTAAAGAGGAATATTCATTTTCCAGCAAGATTTGAAACAGCTGTAGCATCAATAGTACAGAGCAAAATGACTGCAGCAGTAATGCAGTGCTCATACTAATGGCTTCTGGTTTAGGAGGAGAATTCACATCTCAAGGCCTGGGGTTTGTGTTTCTTAAGCTTTAAGGCTTGTGTTTCCTGCCTCTCACCAGAGGCAAAAGGCACAGAAAGGGAGTTATGAGATCTTATTTCTTGGAATGGGGTTGCATTGAAGTGGAAAATCCATGAGGTTCCATCACTTCATGTGTTTGTACTCTCAGGTATAAAGAGAGGAAACACCAATGTGTTTCTGTTCTTCCTTGTTGTAAAGGCTGTCAGAACCCAAAAATATTTTAAGGAATATACTATCACACATTATAGCATAGAAAACACACTGCAAATTTAGGGCCATTCAGAGTTACTCATGCTTCACAGTCCAAAATACTGCCAACAATCAGCACAAGGCACACACAGCACCAGCAGGTCAGACTGCTTCCCCTTCCAGCCCTAGAGCAGAATTTTTGATCAAAAACACAGCACTGGCTTCTACTACTGCCTTTAACCACATTAAACCCACCTGTATCAGCCAAATCTTTGGCCATAGTACCAGATCATTACAGCATATCTGATATTTACCATCTCCAGCCCAGGAAAAAAAAACCCACCCCACACCCCCCGATTCTGTGCATCATGTTAAAATCATTTCTACAAGAAGTATCACTATTTTCCTTTAAAACCAAGGGAAATTTAGAACATTTTCACAAAATGCTCTAAATTGCTTGGGTAGTTGAAGACTTTTGTTCTCAACTGACAGCAGCTAAACCAGTGCTCATTTCAAAACAGCAACATAAATACCAGTTTTACTTAAGTAAAGGCTTGCTAAGTGTAACAAGAAAGAAAGAGCAAAAACTGTTTAATTAGAAAAATAATTTAAAAAAAAGTAAGGAAGACAGAGTCAATTAGTTTAACAGAAAATACAAATTGTGCATTTCTAATAGAAATCAAGATCCCAGAATTGGACACCATAAAACTGAGCAAATGGGTATTTGTGTAATGTAGAATTAAAACAAATAAAAGGATAAATTGCCAGAATATCAACAAAATCTTGCTGTTCTGTTAAAAAATTTTCCACAGATAACCTGGCTAAGAGAGTGCCCAGGTGTGCTTAAAAAGCTGCCACATATCCCTCAGTGGTTGAGTGATATTCTCACTGCTCTGGTGCCAGCTGGAGCATTTCATCTCACAACTAGGAATCATCTGAAACTGTTTTCATTGAGAACTAAAGGTCTCACATTTTTTAAGCCAAAAACAGACTGACTGAAGAAATAGTCAGGTTTTCTGGCTGTTTATCACACAAAAAAAGCACCTCACTTCTGATGTGATACCCTGAAAAATACCCCCTTTTGGTATTTTGATTAGCAAAACCAGGCAAAATTCTAATGCTTAACATTGAATTGGTGAAGACATTCTGTAGCTTGCATTTAGGAGTGAACTTCAAAGGGCTCAAAGACCTCACTGAGGAGATTTCTCAGGGGCACAACTATCATGCAGAAATGTTTTGATATTGTTGAAAAAACACACTCACATCGACTCCTCCAAATAAGTCAAATGTGTAAGTATTTGGGAAAGTGGACTCTTGAGCAGCTTTTCTGTCTTCTGTAACATATGCCATGGCTTCCATCGAGAGAAGTGGAGAAATTTCCTGCATGTAGTAAAAAAAATTAAAGAGATGGTTCAAGAAGAAAACTGTTCATCAGTATAAACACAATTCTCTTTGACGCTGTGATCTACTGCCTAATCATTACATGCATTGCCAGCTCTTATCTACCAGCCAATTTTCATAGATATTATCATGCAAACAGCTTCAGAAATCAGTTAGAATACTATCACAGTAGACTTTAAATCAAACTCATGCCTGGCTTTAGGAAGAACAGTGCAGGCAGTACCTTCAGGATGCTTTGGCACTGGGAGAAGTCGCTGTTTGGATGGCTGTGCTCATACAGCTTCTGCAACAGTAAAGGAATCCCATTCCATTTTGCTTGCTTATCTCTTTCCTTTAACAAGGCCTCTGTGATCTGCAAGGAAAGAAGAACACAACTCCCATTGTCCAATGCTTCATAAGCAGGAAAATAACCTTATCACCTCCCCATATCAACAACAGAATACCATATAAAAATTCCCTTACTGTAGAGAGAGTACCACCACAAATGCAGCACCTTTTTTATGCAGCAATTATCCAGGACTTTGAGCTGCACATGGGCAAGGTACCTGAATCAGGGCTTAAGGCAGATTTTGTCATGCAGAGAACTTAATCTCATCCTGTATTTTATATTGATCACGTATGTTAAAATGGGAACACATTCGTCTCTAAACAATTCCATTAGTAGAACTCCAAATGACAGGTCAGCAAAGGAGGACATGGGTGCCCTTGCCACTACCCCAAATTAAACTAGTCTAAGGTGTAGAACACTGAAGATGGAAATGCATTCAGCTGGAAATGAGCATTTCCTCAGCCAAGTCCCTGAAGCCATTATGGGTCACAGCACTGACCCAAACCACAAAGATTTGCAAGCAAGCTCCAGAAGAACATCTCAAAGGTATAGAAGAAATTCCCTCTGTAGTCTCGGGCTGGTTATAAATGGAAATCACCAACTAGATCAGTAGAACAGCAATACTGGCATTATCCTGAGGAAGGGGCTGCAACCACAAGAGGAGAACTCCTTGGCATTTGCTACTACAGTTGCCCAAACTTTCTTTCATTTTGTCCTTCTCACCAAATGATAAAAAACATTCACAATATTCACCAGTGTATTTTAGACCTGAAAAACAAAAGAAGTAGCAGCACAAGACCAAAATATTCAGCTTAGAATACACAAAAGATGTTTTGAAGCCTGAACACTTCCAGATTAGCACCAGCAGAAGCTGTAAAGGAGGAGCTCTTTGCCAAACTTCACCATCCAGTCCAGGCTGACCAAAATTTAACTCCTTTCCTTTATGATACTACACCAACCCCAAAACAAGGAATTATCCTTGCACAAAAAGGTAAAACAGGCAATAATTACAGCCAGCAGGACTTCTGGCTGGTTTTACAAACGTTTTATAAGAACAAGAAAACAGAGAAAGCCCCAATGCTCCAGTCAGCAAGAGTGTACCTCAAGACAACATTTGGAATACAGATTATGCTGAGCTGGAATGGACCCACAAGGATCATCCAGTCCAGCTCCTGCCCCTGCACAGACACCCCAACAATCCCACCCTGTTCCTCAGTGTTGTCCAAACCCTCCTGGAGCTCTGTAAACCTTGGGGCCGTGCCCACCACCCTCTGGGGGAAGAACCTTTTCCTGAGATCCACCCCAAACCTACCCTAAAACATTTGTGGATTTGCTCTTACTCCTAGGTCTAAACCTCTAAGCTGCTTTCATTCTGGCCCTTTTTGTGGTTAAATGACAGTCTCCCTCCTGCCTGCTTAAGTGGTCCTTGTTAATAATTAACTGCCAGGAAATCTTGCTTCTTATTGTTTCAGCCAAGACATCCTTCTCAGATACACCTCAGTGTTCAATTCCAAAGGGCCATTCAATTCCTGATTAGACAATTATATGCAAATATACTCCAATTTTTCATTAAAAAATTAACCCTTTTCTCTGCTTGTTACACAAGAAGACCAGAAAACTGATGGAAGCCCATGAAAACTCAGCCTGGCAAAAAAAGCTGCTGAGGGTCCTCATCCTTCCAAGCTTCCTAGATACTTAGAGGCCTTTTCCTGAAGAAATACCTAAATTTGTAGGTAACTAAGAACTTGAAGGCTCTTGAATTACCAGTTCAAGTATGGACAAAACTCTCATTTTTAACTTTTTTAATTTTCCCCTGCTTTTTGACTTCTGAATCACAGTAATCAACCAGCACTGCTGGAGAACAACACAGAGTTTCCTTCTAAGAAGGAGAAACAACAAAGGACAAAACCAGAACGTCAAAATGGCTTCTCATGGTTTGGACTCCAGGTAATGGGTCAGCTCCTCTGAAATCACAGATTGCCATTTCTCCTCCTGATATCAGGCACAGAGTGAGCCAAGGAGCTCTCCACCAGCCCAATCCCAGGTGTGGAAGGAGTACACAACCCCAGGGGCAGTGCGAGGAACCGGAGTAATTACTGGGTAAAGTGCAAAGAACGCACAGCCAGGGAAAGAGTCCAACTCTCCAGCTCCAGCTGATGTGAAACATACCCCAGGCAGGGATGACGTGCTTGGGCTGCAGCTCAGGTTCCAGGAGCACAGAGCTGAATTCACTACCCAAGTGCTCTCAGGAAAGGCCAAAAGCCCTTAATTGATGTTAAAGCCTTGTCCTGGGCTTAACAGTGCACTGTTAATTGCACATATGCTCTTGGTTTGGGGCAGGACCTATCCCCACTCCCATTTCTGTACTAGCAGGGCTTCCTCTCCCTGCCCTGGGCTCCCAGAGGCAGCCACAGGAAACTTTCAGAGCTGAAATTCTGAAGGAGTGAAGCAAATGTTTCCTTGCTTTCATTATCTTTTAACTGCTTTCAAAAGAAAAAGAAAAAAAAGAAGTTTTTCTTTCTCTTGATTTAACATGTCTTTGGTTTCATGGCAAGCTCTGGCTTGTGGTCCCTGTTCTGTGTTTATGAGGCTGCCCTGGCTCTGGATATTTCCATTGTGGCAAGGCGGTATTTGCCAATGCAAAGATTTTGGATCCTCTGAAGGGATTAAAACTCAATTAGACTGTATGGAGCTGTCTTTCTTTACAGCCATGTTGGTTAAAAACTGCATCTCTGGTTTTCTGTACCAGCAGCCAGTCAATGGTTTTCATTTATAAACAAAGGTGGTTTTCTTCTTGTTCTTTTTGGGCAAATTTTACTGAATAGTCATGAAAATCAACACTGGGTCTTTTGGGGCTCCTTTCCTCTCTAGAAGTTTTTGGTCTCATCCAAGCAGGATAAGTGCAATCCAGCGCTGATTTCTCAGAAATTTTCTTCATTCACTGAAAAATTCTGGATAAAATACCTCAAATCTTACACACAAAGCTTGAGAAGCTAGGTATTATCTAGCAGGAAGGGGAGGCTGCAGCAGCCCAGCTGGAAATGGCATCCATTAAAAGCCAGAATCTACCTAAGTGCTGGCTGCTGGGTTTGGAACCATCATGCCTTACTGGCATTAGGAGACAGGATAAGGATCAATTACTGGGAAAACAAAAGCAGCAGTGTCAAAGCCTCCCCAGGCCCCAGGTACAGCAAACCAAATTGGCACAAACACCACAACTCCACAGGGCCATTTCCCACACTGCTGCAACACACCCGAGCTGTGACTGACAAAGGGACAAACCCGGGGATGGCACACGGGGGTCTGCAGAGCAGGTACAGCCCAGGCAGATCCCTGGAACAGCAGCCCCTCCAGCAAAGCCAAGCCCAGAGCTCCCCAACTATGTCACAGTCCAAAGCTGGCTGTATGATCCCAGTTCCTACACCTGTACTTTCCTGGATCCTGTTCCCCAGCCAGGTATCCCCACCTCCCCAGGACCCTCCATCCATCTCCCCCTACTCCAGCTGCACCATAAAGCCATGGCAGCGTGGATTTGCTGGAAGGGCAATCAAAGGCTTTCCAGAGAATTTAATTAGAGTTAAAAATGTGTCATCAAGCCCATCCATGACTGCAAGGTAGAGCAGACTAAGAGGTTTTCTTTTTAAAGACTCCTAAGGAACTGGGCCCAGGATTTCCCAGGAGATTACTCTGAAGACTCTTAACTACCATAGGAATACTTTCTTACTACACAGTTTAAATAATTTTTGTGCATAATTTTTCTTGACAGTATAAAAAGGGCTGAACAAAGACTGCACACAACTCTTAAGTATTTCTTTAAATGTCTTTCTAATCCTGCTGGCTTTTAAATCCTTTTAAAGATCACAGAATCACAGCATAGAATCACAGGATATTCTGAGCTGGAAGGGACCCACAAGGATTATCCAGTCCAGCTCCTGGCCCTGCAGACACCCCAACAATCCCCCCCTGTTCCTCAGAGCGTTGTCCAAACCCTCCTGGAGCTCTGGCAGCCTTGGGGCTGTGCCCACCATCCTCTGGGGGAAGAACCCTTTCCTGAGATCCACCCTAACCTTCTCCTGACAGCATCCATTTGCAGAATGATCAATAAATGATTAAGAATAATACCTAAATCTTCATGAAGTTATATGTTTTTACCTAAATCCACCTCTTGATCACTTCAGTTTCCCTTTCATTTCTCCCCTCCATTTTGCTCACCCTGCAGGCACAGCCTCTCCAGCAGCAGCAGCAGCTCATCCTCCCTGCCTGTCCTCAGCCCCACATTACCAGCACTGCCCAAACATTTGTTACTGCCCTGAGACCTCCTGCAGCTACAACTGCTTCCAAATCCCTTACAGTGAGGATTTTCCTTCCCATTTGTGTTCTCATCTCCCTACAAAGTAAACTTCTGATTTTCCAAACCATGCCTCCCCTCCTTTGCTGAGCTGTGGTCAGTGACACGTCTCCGTGTCTCCCCAGAGCACGTGACAGCAGCAGAAATACCAGGAGCTAATCCTCCCCTTCACTCTCCAGAGTAGGGCGAGCAGTTTCCTGATAAAATTGTGTCTCTATTTCACTTTTTACCCTTCAAACATTTCACTGTCTTGCTGAGCACTGACTACAGGAGGGCATTTGCTGTCATCTTTCAAAAAGCAAAAACCAGTGACTCAGGTGTCCAGGCATGCTTTACAGCACTGAAGGATTCATGCTGTGACAGACTTCACAGCTATGACACATCACTTAGAAGGTTTTTTTAATTCCATTTTTCACTGCAACTATACATTAAGGTTGGAAGTGCTTTTAAAAAAGCAGAATTTCTATTCTTAGTATTTTCCATGACCACTTCTGAAGCATATATTTAAATGTCCTGAAAGTTTAAAAGGAAAGAGACACAAGATTATGGATCTTGAAAAACAGATGCAAGCACGTGGTCTCTATGTATTTTTAATAAAGTTGAAGCTTTTCCATATCCTTTCCTTCAAACCTTTTAGGCTGTACCTTTAAAAACAGGAAACTAATATTTGTGCAATTAAATATTTAATTTTCCTTGGAACATTAATAACTTAGGAAGTCATCTCACAGACTGCCAGGAGAATGATTATTCAGGATTTTGGGGAGTGCCCCATCATCCCAGCTCTTTATTATATTTTCCTTTCCAGTTGCTAACAACTATCCAGCAGCCTGGCTAAGTTGCCTCCTTCCTTACACAACTTCTCACAGGAAAGCCTGTAACCAAGGTAAATGATCTCCTCCCAAGTTTTCCTTTTAACATGACAGCGTCTTGCAGGAACACAACTGCTGGCTAGGGGGTGATTCTGGAAAGTGTTCCAGGGGACAAGCTGTGAACTGTGGCCCTGCAGCTCTGGGGCAGAACACCGTGGGCAGTCACCAGCTGGGACTTTTGCACACAGCTCTCATCAGAAACATGTCAGAATCCCCCAGATTATATTCATAAATTCCAAGGCTCATTTTAAGCTCAGAGAAGTCCATCTAAGGGCACCTATGCCCAGTCTCTCTCTAGTCCCTTGATTCTTCAAGTGCAGATCAAATTTCCTACACCTACTGTTCGTTCCTCCATCCTTCCCTTCTCCTGCCATCCCAAAAGGAATGAACCCAGGGACACACTGTCCTAGGATAAAACCTGCCACAGCTTCCAGCCAGGCCTAACCCTCCCCACGACTCCCAGACTACAGCTCTACTCACTGGGACTGGAAGAAGAGCTAGTCTTATCAATACAAGGAACAGCTCTTGTGAATCCCAAATCCCCACAGCACTTCCAAGACCAACAACTCCAACATGGACTTTTGACACCAGCAGCACTCCAAAACCACTGCAGGATCTAAGAGAGCTACTAATGTTTGCTTTAATTATCTTACTCTCAGAGAAAAATAAATCAACTAATAGAAGAAATTATATTAACTTCTCAGTGCATACTTTCCCTTGGAACTCCCCAAGTTTCTTCTTTAATTCATTTTGAAAGAAAACAAAATCCATAGGGATATCTAAGGAAAAGGAGAGGGACAAGGAATCTGTAACAGTTTTCTTCCCACTCATCTTCAGCCACGCACACACACAAAAAAAGACTATTCAAGTCCAACACAACCAGTTTTTGAGCATTTCTAGTGCATGAGAGAGCTCAGGGCCCTGTTACATAATAAAAGCATTTCCAGGCACACTCCCTTGCTGTCCTCCCCTGAAGAGGCCTAAGCTTGCTAAGACCCACACAATTAGAGACACTCAAGCGGATTATATTCTCGTGAATGTTGTCTGGTGGTGCTGTTTAAAGGAGGAAACAAAAAAAACAATTAGAAAACAAAATATTTTCTCAAACTTAGGAAGCTACTTCAGCCTGTTGATAACCTGCAATGGCAGGAGTTGGAAATCTGGATGTCTGACGTAGAAAATGTTTTCCTTCCACAGAGACGTTTTTTCCAAGTGGATAGGGACTACCCTGCTAAGGGAAGTGTCTGTTCCTAGGGACAGCAGACCACGAATTACAGCTGGAAAAACAGACTTTTTTTCCATTCTGATTGTTTCAGGTAAGCCTTGGCAGTCCTGTGAGGGTGAGAGCAGTGCTGACAATCAGCTCTTGGGACTGCACCAGGAGCACGTTAGAATGCCAACAAATCCCCGGCTCTTCCATTATTACACTGCTCTGTCTACAAGGATTCCCATAGCTGCACCTAAATATCTTCTGGTTTCATGCTATATCCATGTTTTTCACAGCTGGCTTGGAGCAAATGAAGTGTGTGCCCTCTTGCTAAGGGGATTTGAGCTTGATCAGCTGACACAAAGTGTTATTTTGCCTTCAAGGAACAGCAGCAAAACCCCATTAGATTTTGCTCCCTGTGCCTATGCCACACAGCACAGATGTGCTCAGACAGGGATAACACACCAGTCCCCTCACAACCAGTACTTCTCCTTAGTAGAAAATGTGTGTCACTTCTGAAAGTTGGTTCACCAGCTCCTGCAAAGCCCCTTGCACTGGTTCTGTGCTCAGTGTAGGGCACACCCTGATCCAAGGTTATGCAATCTGACACCAATACTGAAATCTGTGTCCAGGGCTGCAACTGATGCCAGCAATATGGATAAAATGGATACAGCAACAGATAATGGCTATATCTACCAAAATCTGCTTTATCCATAAACCTTGTTATCACAGACCTGTGCCTGATGCCCACCTTGTCACCTGCCCAGAGCACTGAGTGCCACATCCAGTTCTTCCTTGGACTCCACCACCTTCCTGGGCAGTCCCTTCAGGTGCCAAATCACCCTATCAGGGATGAAATCCTTCCTGATGTCCAACCTGAACCTCCCCTGGCAGAGCTTGAAGCAGTTTCCTCTTGTCCTGTTCCTTGTTCCCTGGGAGCAGAGCCTGACCCCCACCTGGCTCCCTGCTCCTGTCAGGGAGTTGCAGAGAAATTCCCACCTGAGCCTCCTTTTCTCCAGGCTGAGTCCCACCAGCTCCCTCAGCCCTTCCTCATATGACTGACTCTTTAGACCTTTCCCCAGCTTTGTTGCCCCTCTCTTAATAATTTACTATTAATAATAAAGAAAGAGACTAACTGGCAAGAGCTGTGGCTCCTGGCAGGTGAGCACACCAAGAACACCCAGGGATCCAGATCTCAGAGTCTCAGATGACCTCAAAACTGCGACATATGATTCAGGGGCCTGTTGCTGTCAAAAATGTTTTTATGCCCCCGTGAGATCAGAGGGATGAACTCTCAGACGTGGGCCTGTCAACAGTGATCCTTCCCAATTCACACATAAGCCCTTACTTTCCTCATACAAAAATGGATCTGGAGATCACCTAAAAATAGTACATAAAGCTTTAAGAACAAAAGCCACTGCTGCCCATGGCAGGCACCACAGTAAGGAAGAGTATTCCTCAATCTCCCTGAATTAAGATCTTGGGAAGGTTTTCCCACTCTCACAGAATATCAACAGTGCAGTCCAGGCAGCACATGACCCAAAACTTCCTTCCAGAGGGCAGCAAGAAAGAACTCCAAGGACATTCCCCTGACTTGCTCAAGACCCCAACACATCAGTTTGAAAACTTGATCTGCTCTCAAGATTTTTGGGAGAAAATAAGTTGAGAAACATAAGCAAGGGCTCCCACAATGCCACTGAGGAGTGAACTGCAGGAAAACTAGGAACATTCTGACAAAAAAGAGAGGCTATTGAAAAAAGGAAAGCACTCAAAACTGCCTCGTGCTTCTTTAAAAGCTACATCAAAGTGTATTATATTTAGATTTTCTACAAACGAAAACCTGCTTCAAGGTAAAAGTACAGAGACACATGATTTATAAAGTTTAAAATCATTCAGAGAGTTGCTATTCCCACTTCCTTAGATCAAGTGAATCATAGAATGGTTTGGGTTGGAAGGGACCTTGAAGATGATTCCCTGCCATGGGCAGAGACACCTTCCACTAGACCAGGTTGCTCCAAGTCCTCTCCAACCTGGCCTTGGACACTTCCAGGGATGGGGCAGCCACAGCTTCTCTGGGCAAACCTGTGCCAGGGCCTGCCCACCCTCACAGGGAAGAGTGTTTTACTAATATTTAGTCCAAACCTACTCTCCTTCAGTGTGAGTCCATTCCCTTTTGTCCTGTGACACCACGCCACTGTAAAAAGTGATTTAAAAATGTCTTCCTACAGCGTTTTGAAGCACTAGGGACTCAGTGTGTTCAAGCTTTAAGACTTTCAAGTCACCACAGGGATGCCAAATTTTCCAAGGAAAACAAAATCAAACCCCAGCAACAAAAAAACCCACCTCGAACTTGGGCATTTTGAGGAGGAGGATGCAAAGAGCAAAAGTTTCCTTGATTGCTGCAAAAGCGTAGTTATTTGCTTCTGCAAATTCATAAACCCTCAAATTAAAATAGTAATAGTGAATTTCTCAGGCAACCCAAACCCCTGAGTGGTGGCACCATCCTAGGTGCACAAGGTTGGTACAGATTTATCTCTCTGAAACTGCAGGGGAACACGAAAAAAAGAGCACAGAAGTGAACAGGTAAGTCAGGGAGACAATATTTGTCTATGTGCTGGATGAAATCCACTCCTAAAACAGTCCCGCCAAAAGAACTTCCTTCAAAAGAGTCAGTGCAGATTTATGTTCATGTAATTATTTGCTTTTTCTTAAGCATTAATCAAAGTGGTAGCTGAGCAAGCAGCACAATAAGGACAAAATTGCTGTGAGAAATCACCTCCTGCTCTTTTACCCATCTCTGCTACAGAAGGAGGCACAGACATTCATGATGAGCAAATCTCTTCGTAACTGCTCCGGATCCTTGTTCAGCAAGGAAAATACTGCTGTCTGCATTAGTAAATAAATCTAAAGAAGCCCCAGTTTTTATTCCATTTGAACTCTTTTAAGATACTTCAGCTCAATAAATCACCACCCGAGCGCTCGCTCTTTAACCCACATTTCAGTCCCCAAGTCTTCGCACCGTTTTGCATTTGATCTGCTAAACAAATGACAATTATTCTCCCCATAAAAAAAAGGAATTAATAGTCCATTATTCGTGAGCTCGGGAAAACACCCAGCCCCAACCCGGGCCAGGCACAGGCCTGGGCAGAGAACCCATTCCATCCCCCAGCATTTCCACCCGGGAAACTCGGGCCAGCCCCGGAGCACGAAACCAGCAGCACCACGGGGGCCCCAAGGCCTCCCGAACCCCAACACCACGAGGCCTCCTTTGTCCGGAAAACACACTTTAAAACCCCTCAGCGCTGCATTGTTCCGCCTGCGAGCGGGGCCTCTCCTTCCTGCGCGGCCGGGGGAGCGGCTCTCCCTCACCCCTGCGGGCGAGGGGCAGGGAAACACGGGCACATCCCCACGGCAAACCCATGAGGGGCTCGGCGGAGCCGCCTCCACCCCCAGCAGGCCCCGCTGGGGCTCAGCGAGGCCTCTCGGCCGGGCCGCGCCGCATCCCCGGCCCCGCAGGCCCCACAGGCCCCACCGGGCCTCCCCACCGACCCCGGGCGCCCCTGCCCAGCCCGGCCGGCCCTCCGTGCCCACCTGAGCCCCGCGGGTCATGCCGCGGCCGCTGAGCTGCCCCCGCCGCAGCTGCGCCACGATGTTGGTGGTGCCGGTGCTGGAGCCGGAGCCAGCCCCGCGGGCCCCGGGGCCGCCCCTCGCGATGGCCGCCATGGCCCCGCTGGCACCGACCCGAGACAAACAACAAGCGCCGCCTCGGCCTCGGCCCCGGCCCCGGCGGGCACCGCGAGGGACAGCGGGGACAGCCGGGAAATGGAGTCCGGGGTGAGGGGGGAGACGGGAAAGGGAGGCTGGATGAGGGGAGGAGCCGGGAAATGGAGTCTGGAGTGAGCGGGAGAGCTGGGAAAGGGAGTTTGGAGTGAGGGGAGAGCTGGGAAATGGGGTCTGGAAAGAGCGCCTGGAGTGAGGGGGGAGCTGGGAAAGGGAATCCGGGGTGAGATGGGAAAGGGAGTCTGGATGAGGGCGGAGAGTCGGGAAATGGAGTCTGGAAAGAGGGGGGAGCTGGGAAAGGGCGTCTGGAGTGAGGATCTGGAATGAGGGGAGAGCTGGGAAATGGAGTCCGGAGTGAGATGGGAAATGGAGTCTGGATGAGGGGGAATCTGGGAAAGGGAGGCTGAAGTGAGGGGAGGGCCCGGCCCGGCCCTCGGTGTGAGGGGATGGGAGAGGGACAAGGCCTGGTGTGAGGGATGGGATTGGTGTACCCTGCTTTATTGCCATTAAAATGTCTTTATTCCCCATAAAATATCATTATTTGCACTAAGATACCTTTATTTCCACTAAAACATCCGTATTCACACTAGAATGCCTTTCTTCCCATTAAGATATCTTTATTTGCACTAAAATATCTTTATTCCCACTAAAATACCTTTATTCTTACTGAAATACCTCCCTGTCCACCCCACCACATACCTTTATTTCCACTGAAGTACCTTTACTTTCATCAAAACACCTTTATTTCCACTGAAACACCTTTACTTCCACCAAAGCGCCTTTATTTCCACCAAAATACCTTAATTTCCACCAAAATACCAATTACTTTCTTGCTTTAAAGTATTAATTTGCAGTGGCCCTAAACTAACACCTAAGAAGTTTCACCTCAAGGTGAGGAAGAGCTTCTCTACTCTGAGGGTGGCAGAGCTCTGGAACAGCTGCCCAGGAATGTGTGGAGACATTCCAACCTGGTTCCTGTGCCACCTGCTCTGGGTGACCCTGTCTTGGCAGTGGGGTGGCACTGGGTGGTCTCCAGAGGTCCCTTCCAACCATAACAATTCTGTGATTTCCCAGCAGAACTGAAAGTCATAACTCAAACTCGAGTTTGAGTGGAATGACAGACACCACAAACCAAACTGGGGATAGCATGGAGAGCACAGACCATCAGGACAAACCAACAGGACAAAGCTGCTGTAGCCTTAGAAAACAGGAGGAACTCGGGCTCAACACATTCATGAGACAGGTGGTGGTCTCCACACCACAGCAAACCAGTGCAAATGCCTCCACGGGTTAAAAAACTCCCCAATAAGTCAAAGGAGAAGGGAGCACCTTGGGAAGACAGACTCTTGGGAGGTAATCCTTGACTAACCCACAGGCAGCAGCTCCAAGGGACTCAAGAAACTGTGCCAGGAGAGGGTTAGGTTGGATATCAGGAGAAGGTTCTTCCCCCAGAGGGTGGTGGGCACTGAGCAGGCTCCCCAGGGCAGTGGGCACAGCCCCAAAGTTGCCAGAGCTCCAGGAGGGTTTGGACAATGCCCTGAGGGACAGGGTGGGATTGTTGGGGTGTCTGTGCAGGGCCAGGAGCTGGACTTCGTGGATCCTTCCTCACTTGCCACTTGTCTGCTTTCCGAGTGCTCCCCCTCCCTCGCTTTTTGGTTTGTTTTGAGGGGTTTTTTTGCCATTTGCCAGCAATTCATGTGCTGCTCTGACTCTTTTTTGCTCTTCCTTCTCCTTTGTTAGCTCCATTAAAAGTCTTTCCACAAGCTGTTTGCCTGACCTGCCATCAATCCACAGCCATTCCAAATCCAAACAATTACTTGTGGAACACCTCAAAAAGTCTGGCCTTCAGTTTTGGGCTTTGATTGGAGTGGCAAAAATCCCCAACACAATTACAATGATGTCATCAACAGCAAATGCTAAATTTGGTTGTTGTGCTATCTTTCACCACTCAACCAAAATCCAGTTCCCTTCCAGCCTTTTGACAGATGCCACAAGTTTACTCTGGAGGTGGAACCTTTGGAGTGCTGACCTGCCTCGTTAGAAGCCACCCAAATGAGGGTGCCAGTTCTGTGTTCCACACACTTCTTATTTTGGATTCCTGACAATTCTGTTCACATGACCAAGTTCTCACCACCTTGCTCAGTTGGAAAATGCCAAAACAGACCTGCCATCTCTTTCCTCTTCCTTGTGAGGCCCCTGGGTAGCAGGAGAAGACAAGTTTTAGCTTTATTTTTTTTTCCCAGCTGACTTGTGATAGTGATTTTGAACCCATCATGTTCTTATTAACAGCATGGTCTACATAAAGGGAATGGAATCTACTCTCCAGTGGGACAGTCAGCCATTTCATCCCGTCATCCCTTAGAGATTCAGAGACATCTGTCCTTCCTCACGCTGCCTGTGAAACAGCACAACTTGTACACATGCCCCTGAGACTTGAGCATGCTCTGCCCTCCAGCAGCAAGGCCAGGCCACAGTTTTCCAGTTAAAAAAGGCTTACTAAGGATCCTAAGAGCTCCTATCAGTTCTTTTTGTTAAAAGAGTCTTGGGAAGATGGAAGTTGCTCTCAGATTCTGGAACAAACCAAAATTAAGGCTGTCCTGTGTTATTCTGACTCACCCATCCCATAGCACTAATCAAGATCCATCTAATTACTCTCACAGTAGCTGTGGACAGATGAGTTCTTTCAGCTCTAGCTGTGCTGAGGAAAAATATTGGCTCTTAGGGCTACTGCCCCTTGGTTCTGCTGCTGGAGTCTCAAGGGTGAGGGTACCAAACTGCGCTGGTTAGCAGAGATCTACTGAGCTGGAGATCTGTAGCCTGGCCCCTTAAGTCCTTCCTCTTCCTCTATTTCATGGATGGGGCAGTTTTGAGAATCAGGACCCAGCACTGAGCAAAGCTGTCAGAGAAGGCCCATGTTTTGTTTTCAACAGATTAGTCAATGAATAGTGTGTGAATTTGAGCAGTTGGAAAATAAAAATATAACCTATGGTTTCAACAAGGAGCCACTGACCAGAGCTCCATCTTTGTCCAACAATGTCTCAGTTTTAGGGTGCTCCTCTCTCAGTACCTCCCCTGCAATTGCTGTATCAACACACAATTCCTGAGCTGTCCCACCTGCTATGGGACAGAACCAGAATCTTTACAGGTTAACAATCCTTCCAATATGCCTGTCCAACATCTTAAGTGTCTCTTACAATGACTTTACTCACAACTGCAACAGGATTCCCACCCTGAAGGGTGAAACACAGATTTTATGTAATTTTACAGTACTAGTACATGTCAAAACAAAAAATAGTTTCTGAAAGCAACCCTACACCAGCACAGACTGGGAATTGGTCACAGGGATTTACTTATTTATCCTGTATCTGTAACCCACTCAATGACTATAGGTTGTGTGTGCTTGCTCCAGACTCCCCACTTTCCAGCAGGCTTGAAGAAAGCCCATCATTTTCTGTCCCACTCTTTTTGCTCTTTAGAAAGAAAATCCCTTGGTAACACTCCTGATTTCTCCCTTTCTGATCATTGCAGACACCTGTTGCAAAGACACTAATAACACATTTAGAGGGTTGGATTTGCCAAGCCAGCTGAACACCAAGAGGTTTCATGCCTTCCTCCTGTTAAGACACAACTGCCACCTGGTTTCCATCAGAGGAAGGATCACACAGAGCTCTCCTGCTGCTGCTGCAGGGAACAGGTGGTGAACATATGTTCAGTTGCCTCCTGCACCAAGGCAGAGCTGCATTTGAGCCTGGCTCAAGTCCCCTTGTGCACACCTCGTGTGCAGCTCAGCTGGGCCCCACTGACTGAGGGGCTGATGTGCCCTGAAGCAAGCGAGAGCTAAAGGGAAGTTGAAAAGAGGAAGGAAATGAGGAAACTTCTTTAGAAAATCATGTTAGATTCTGTAAGAAGAAAGCAAGCTCCACTGCAGAGACAATCAAACCTTTGCTCGTCCATCCTCCACCTCAGTCTTCTGGACACTCAGCTGTTTTTCAGGCAGGTGGTACTCACCAAACACATTCTAAGAAGAGGGACTGAGCATTTCTCCAAGTTCTAAGTGCTCTGCTTCCCCCATGCCATCCTGCATGCTCAACAGACCTGCCAGAGCTCCAAATCTGAGCCTCCCCCTCAAAATCAACAGGTTTTCTCCACTGGCCAGTGAACCACATGGTTATGAAGAGACTAAAGATAAAAGATGGAGCACACAGAGAGCTGTAGGCTCAGAAGTGAAGCTACAGCCAGTAACCCCTCCTTTCCCCCTTATGACAGGTTCATTTTTATACACCAGAGTAAGCTGGGGACTCCATGTCAGCCTGTAAAACTTCAAACTAAGCTCACAAAATGCAGTAAACAAGGTACCTTTAACCTGCAGACCTTTCTCTTTCTGAACACCTGTTTGCTATTCAGGAAACCAATTGCTTTGACACCAGCACCTGGAGAGCCCTAACAGGTGGTATCTGAATGGTGGTTTGTGAAGGAACAGTAGCAGAATTTAATGGGAAGCTGTTTCACTTCATAATACAATTCACATTGTGAGGCACAACACTTTCCATTATGAAACTATAAAAATATATTCCCAGAGTCTGAAACAAGTTCAATAATTTACACTGATGATGCCAATAGGATCAGGTGTTGTCTAGGAAGACCTGTCCCAGGACTGCAAGTTTAGAGTTAAAAGATTGACTGGGGCAACTCAGGAGGGAGTGTGAGCTCTTCTTAGAGTTTCTCTTCTCTCCAGCTTTCTCTGCATCTTCAGTGTCTTTTGCACTCTCCCCTTCACCATGCTCAGACTGTCTTTTTAAAGTGAATTTCTTGGTTTTCTTCAGCGAGTAGAATTCCCTCATCAAGTCTTCCACCTCCCACTGCTCCTCCTTGCGTTTCCTGCAGCAGTGCAGGGCAGCAGGATCGATGGGATGAGCCTCAGTGTTGAAGATGTATCCTCCAGCATTCAAGACACACTCCCCATAGGGTGTAATCACCACATCGAAGTCTGACCCATCGTTGTGGATGAAGTTGTCTGGGTCAAACAGCAGGTACAAGTATTTGATTGTTTCAGCCAAAAAGAAGGATTCCATGCGATTATCCAGCCTGTGATCCCTCAAGTCTTTGATCT
Organism: Campylorhamphus procurvoides; assembly: GCA_013396655.1. Classification (NCBI taxonomy): domain Eukaryota; kingdom Metazoa; phylum Chordata; class Aves; order Passeriformes; family Dendrocolaptidae; genus Campylorhamphus; species Campylorhamphus procurvoides. Next base: position 993,389 of record WBMV01007609.1, on the reverse strand, counting down.
GCAGGGGAAGAAATACACTGGGTTAAAATTATATCAAATTCACTAACTTATGAACTTGGGGGGGAAATAAAACCAGATTGCAATTAACTTCAGTCAAACAGCACAGCATGACACCAATTCACCTTGTATCTTATCACTGATCCACAGAATGGTTTGGGTTGGAAGGGACTTTAAAGATCATCTCAGTTCCACCCCCTGCCATGGGCAGGGACACCTCCCACTATCCCAGCCCTGTCCAACCTGGCCTTGGACACTTCCAGGGCTGGGGCAGCCACAGCTTCTCCGGGCAACCTGTGCCAGGGCCTGCCCACTGCCACAAGGAAGAGTTGCTTCCTAACATCTCAACTTGCCCTCTGTCAACTCAGTCTGGGTGAGGAGAAGGAGTTTCCCATCATTTCCCCCACTAAAAAAAATGAGAATCATAAAAGCTTTTACCTACTTTCCAAATCACAAGACCGAAGTCCCAATATATACAAAAAGTTTTTTGTAAAATAGTTTTTGATACTATGTTTGAAATCCTCTACTAAATGACATTAGAGAAATCACTCACTGCAGTTCTCGTGTGTTTGATCAGATTTTTAAGGCATAGCGGGAAAGCAGAATCACACATGAACTGGCACACAGAGACCCTTCACATGAACCTTCCTGCTCAGGGGCAACACCTGGTAGGGATGCAGGAGAAGCTTCTGATGCTTTCCGATGTTTTGGGCTCTGGTGCAACAGCCCATGACAGAATTTGGCCCCGTGTTCACCCTGTGAGGGAAGTTACTACCAGAAACATGACCAAACCAGCTTCACAGAGAAATACAAGGGGTCTGTTGGACAAAGAAATCATGTTTTGCCCAAAGTGATCACATAACTCAGTGGCAAAACACAAAAGCTGTTTGTTAGCAGCTATTTTAGCTAATTTAGCAGATGACTGAGCACTTACAGTTGCAAATCCACAGTCCACCTTGCTGATTTTCTCGATGGACTCCACTGCATCTCTTCCCAGTTCCAAGAGTGTGGGATCTCTCGTAGCACGGTACAGATACATTGCACTCTCAATCAGCTCTGCAAGAACACCCCAGATGTTTGCAAGGACAAAGATTACCAAACCACATACACAGGCATGATGAGATAGTCCTTAACTCATTTAAAAATCCTTTAGGGTGATCAGATAAATAACCCAGTGACTGAATTTCCTCTGGCTCCAAGCAGAGATTTGCTTTTCCTAAGGATGTGCTACGAAGAAATTCCCTCTAACCAGCCTGCATCAGCTCAGGTAAGAGTGACTAATGCTCCCTCCCACGTTCAGTGAGTGGGAGCAAGAGACAAAAAGATTAAAACTCAGTTGTGAAAAGAAGGAAAAAAAATGCTTCTAGAAAGGATTACAGACAAGAACTTCAATTTCAAAATACAATTTTAAAAAATCCCATCAGTCTCTTGAAACAGGGATATCAAAAACATCATGAAAACCAGCACTATGGAAATACTCTATACAGGCAACATATGCACTGTGCTGTGCTTACTTACTAAGGTCTTTTTGGATGATATAATTTATTTGAAAGTTAATGCTGATGAGTATGTTTGGTAGGTTTGTCCAGTGTGGATGTCTCCTGAACACTCAGACCAAAAGGAAAATAATTATTCTCATGTACAAAGTTTTATGGACCTAATAAATCAGGTTTGTTTTTTTAAAATTTTCTTTTATTTTTTTGTCAGAGTTGTAAAAAAATCAGGAAAAAAGAGAGATCATTTCATTGAAATATCACAGAATCTCTCTCAAGTCTTGAGCTTTACTAGAACAACTAGAATGAGTTTATTTCAGGAACTCAGAACTGCAGTGGTCTATTCATACTCACTTTCACTTCTTGCATTTAAAGGACACAAGCAGTCCCTTTAACATTTCACATGACTGAAATATCTCATGTCAGACAATCTAACACTTAAATATGTCAAATCCTACACTATGAACCCAATTCATTAAGAGGCCCCCCTTCTACAATAACATTATGTTTTGCTTCCTTTAAAGGCAGCCCTGCCTTTTGTGAAAGGTGGAAAACAAATTGTGTAGTTTTGATTCTGCAAACCCCTGGTGAAAACCATGCAGGAACTAAGTCAGAGCATATCTGGGGAGAAACTTGTGCAGAGCAGGTGTTGCTAACATTTGATCCCACCACAAGAGCAAAAGCAAGAGTGAAAGGCCCTTTTAATTTCATTTCTCTTACCAGGCCTGAGTGGATATCCCTCTCTCTTGTCCACTGTGTAGCCCTGGGGAATGTTGTAGAACTCAGGCAGCCCCCCAAACTGCTTCCAGACAGTGTAATAGTTGAGGAAGGTCCGCATGGCATTATCCACATCCCCAATTAAGCTCTGGGAGAGAACAATTAGCAGAGCAACATGTGAGTGAAGAAAGAAACAGCACAGAAATCGATGCAGTAACACTCCTACAGGCAGAGACAGTGACAGAAATGGGTATTTCAGCAGGTCTGAATGATGTAAATAATGCTTGGACACGATGCTTGAAGAATAGGTAAGACTGAAGAGTTGATGCTGCTTTCCTGTAGGATCACATTCCCACTCCTGAAATAATATGAAGTCTCTTTGATTTTTCTAAAGAAGACTGTGTTTCTTCAGTCAAATGTCTAGTCTATGTCAGTGGGAATAACAAAGTCTCAGTCCAAACACAAGGACTGAGGAGAAAGCAAAGCCCTCAGTAGGAAAGCATTCACACAAACAAAGCATTTATGAGATGATGGAAAAAGAAGTGTGAATTTCTTTCTCCTTACATTCACACCTGGATTATGAGACCATTGTCAGTGGAGTTTGCTACAACAAAACTGCTCTCCCATGATGCTGAATGGGAGGGGTTTTTTACAGACTGTCAATAAAATCAACATCTGCTCTTCTATAGGCACAGGCTACTGTAGATTTCATCAGCAATCAAACCAAACTTTCAGCTGAGGGTTTTATTTCTCACTTTTATATTAAAGATTGATCCATGACAGATGAAGAAAATTACCATGTGCTCCTGCTTTGACAGCTCTTACCTGCAGGCCTGGCCAATAGGCCTCCAGGGACTGAAACACAGGCATGGACACTGTTCCTTTGTACATCTGAACCCACAGGTACCAGTCATCAAACTTGGTGTAATTTTTGATAGCTTTGTTATATTCTACAAAGAAACATAGATGGGTAGGTAAGCCAACAAAAAAAATAGTTCTTTTTTTTTAAGAATGAGATAAGCCCCTTTTTCACTTGTCAAATGAACTTCTCTGGGCACTTACTCTGGTGATTCTGTTATTACAGACTGTTCATAAGTACCACAGCAAAGGCTTCAGGCACAGTCTGGAATGTTTCTTGTCAGATCCTTCATCCTCTCCTTCCCCAGTGCCTGGTGCTTCTTAGAAGTGCAGCCAAGGAGGCCCTGCTGGGCCCCTTCCCACAAGAAACCAAACACTCACCCAGAAACATGGACATCAGCTCCTTGTCCTGCAGGAGAATGGCTCCTTTAACCAGGTATTCAAAGTAGGAGTCCACTCCTGCCCCAATACCAGCATCCTGGGCCACCCACTTGGCAGTGATCACATCAATGTGGTTCCCAACCTGCAAGAAGGGAAGGATGGAGTTAAAAGGCAAATAAAGCTTTTCTACTAAATGAGAATTAACAAATCCCCACAACCCCCCCCCCCCCCCCCCCAAATTTTCAATTTTCATTTCTGCACTCCNNNNTAATCCTTTAACTGTTTCCAGACCACTGTTTCACAGATTCACAACTAGCACTTTCTCCATTCAATATGGTGTGTCTGGTCCTAATTCCAACCTTTCAAAAGACCAAAGAAGGATGAAGAGGTGCAGATGCAAAGACAGAGACCAGGAACGTCAAAGGCACAAGAGCTGCCATGCTAATATTTACAGAGACCCTTCAAATCTTGGACTCTTCAGACTATGAACAAACCCAGCTGATGCAGAAAAAAAATACACAATCATGTCTTGCTTAGCAAACATGGAAAAAAACCCAACTATCTCTTGAATAAGGATTAGGGGTATAAACGAAAAATAAACAAATCCCAAAGCAAACAAAAGGACAAACAAAACTCTTCACACAGCCTATAAATAAATCTGTTTCACTTCACATCTGCAACGCCAAGAGTCTATATAGGCTAAAAAAGCAGCAATAGAAAAGACCAAGAGACGCTGAACACAAAGATAACACTTCCAGCTCTGGATATTCCCAAACCACCCAAGCTGTATAAGCTGGTAATATCTTGGTGCACTTGCCATGCTCTTATTCTCTTCTGTAGGCCTTTGTCCCACCAGGCATCAGACAGACCTTTCATTTAATCTGCTACAGCTGCAGATTAATGTTACAAAAGCTGAAGCAGCAGCAGGAGGGATTTGTCTCCCAAGCACATCTGTTATGGGACAGAACAATGGGATAATGGGGGGCTGCACCAGTAAAGCAGAGACGTGGATGCTGCAGGTGTTCAGGAACAATGTCCAACAGGAGACTTGAGCCCAGTTGTGAGCACTGTGGTTATTTATCTAGTTCTATCTCCTGTTTATGCTTTTTTTGCACTTAGCATTGCACTCACAAAGCTGTACAAAAATCAGGCCAGCACATTCCCAGTCTGTTCCTCACTCACCAGCCCAATATCGGAGCGATTTTTCCACAGTGCCTTCAAGGCCTTCCTGGCAACATCCTCGAACACTGGGTCACCAGTAAGGTGGCTTAAAGTGGCAAATTCCACTATAAATGTACCAATGCCAGCAGTACAGGTAACTGGGGTCTCCCCAGGGTTCACTCCGTGCAGCAGGTTCACGGTGCCATACGGCATCCCAGTTGGGGTCTGGAAAGCTGAAACACAGCATTTTTGGGTCACATGAGCATGCAGTGTTATATTTTACAGCCTCTCAAGCAAACATGTGCTTCACATCCCACTGTACACAGGCAAGAAGTGGCACTGGAGCAACTGAGGTGATTTCAAAGACCAAAATGAGAAGCAGTGTGTTACTGGGAGGGGCAGCCCCAAGGCACACACAGTCCTGGGAAGGTACTGTGGATCTCTTCCACCTTGCCAGCAGCAGACTGCATTCTTGCCTTTTTTACAGCAAAGTGCCAACACTGAGGTTCTGACCCCTCAGTGGCAGCCATAGGTGGGCATCACACCAGGAAACAGTGCCATGCCATCAGGGAACGCAGCCCATAGAGAGGAAATAAGGCTGCATCTTCTTGCCTTTACAAGCTGTTGTTTCACAGCCTTTCTTTATGATTTATATGAACTCTATTTCCCCTCAACAAGCCACAAACCGATGTGTTCAGCACGTGTGGCATGCACATATCCAGCCACGTTTTCCCTGCAAACTAAACTTGCTTTGAGCTCAGGGAACACAGGACTGGTTTCTGAGCTGACACAGCAAGCTGTGCATCTTCATCAATGCCAGGAGCCACCTCATGACCCACAGCACAGTGACACAAAGCAGACAAGGGCTCACCTGGCAGCAGTTTACGAGCTGCTTCCTCTGCCATCCTCAGGAGGGGTCCCGAGCACGGCCAGCCTGCCTCCACTTCCACACCAGCCTTCCTGGAGAGCAGGTGAGCAGAGAGGAGCCCACCCACCACTGCAAGGGCACAGGAGAACCATTAAACACTGTGGGGAGGAATGGAATCCAGCACCAGGATATCCCTCATGATCAGAGTTTATAGAGAATAAAAGTGAGATGGCTCATCCTTACCAGCCCAATTCAAATGCCACAAAATAAAAGCAATTTGTTTGTTCCTGCAAGTTTGCAAAGGGCAGAAGATGTGTGTGCAGTGACAGCAACAAGGGGTGATGACTTCAAAGTGACAGAGGGCAGGGTTAAATTGGATATTGGGAAGAATTTGTTCCCTGTGAGGGTGCCCAGAGAAGCTGTGGCTGCCCCATCCCTGGAAGTGCCCAAGGCCAGGTTGGACAGGTCTAATGGAAGGTGTCCCTGCCCATGGCAGGGAGGTTGGAATAATATGGTTTTTAAAGTCCCTCCTAACCCAAAACACTCTCAGAGTCTATGATATATTTCTTCTATTATTTTAAAAGCATCAGATCCTACTTGCCCTACTACACCTGCACAGCTCTGAGGACTATCAGAGCATATATAACTTTACACAACAGTATAATGAACATGGATCTCTGTGAGAGGAACTCTGCTTCATTTATTCCAGAAAGTTGAATACGATGTGTAAAGTTCTTAAACTTCTTGTAGAAAACTGCCTAGGCCAGAGACACAAATTTCTATGTGACTGACAGAGGCACGGAGTTATTAGCTGCATTTAGCTATTAGTTATATAGCTAATATAGCTATATTAGTTATTTCACAGGTTTGTCTACAATAATAACAATAACCACAAACACAGAGGAATTACACTGCTGTAAAATTGGCTCAGCAATATCTGAGGAAAAACAACAAAGGCCTAACTATCAGTTTTGCTCCCAGACAGTGTTTTCAGCTGGATGGCACTGAAGCAGTCAGGCATTCAATCAAGTACAAGACTCCAAATGCCTTTATAATTTTCAAGAAAAAAACGACTAAAACTAGACATCAATACCCTCTATTCCAAAAAAGTTGTGTAGAAGAACACAGGATACAATCTGCACTGTTTCACTGCAAAAGATGTTCATTCCAGAGCTCAAAACCTCATAGCAGAATAGTGAAACTGCCACGTCTACTTCTGTTTCTGTCGGGGCAGGGAGCAGAGAGGGACATGCACAGACAAAAAAGGAAGTGAAGGCAAGTTTGGGCTTTTTCTGTCTGTTCACATGCCCTGTTACTCTGCAGCACAAATTCCCTCTGACCTCCACCTCATATCCCCCCTGTGTGCAGTCAGAGGGCAGTACAGGAAGCAAACCCACCGTACTCCCCTCAGGAAAACCCACCTCACCTCGAATGTTCGTTTCAAACACAGATGCATTGACATCAATATCAAAGTCCACCCCTTCCTGCAGCACGTTGACAACCCTCTGGAACTCAGACACATTCCCTAAGATCTGGAAGGGAGCAGGAGAACAGGGAACCAGGCTTAGAGAAGACAACAGAGCAGTTGAATGCTCGGGGCTGATTTTGTGCAATCACTAATTACAGACAGTACTAAAAAGCAGACTGGCAGTTTTGTCTTCTTTAAAACGCTCCCTTCATACACTTTAGGACTTTACTGCAGAGTTACAAGGTGTGAGGGATGGGGAGCCCTGGCCACCTGCCTGCCGGGGTGATGCAAACCAACACACAAAGCTCCCGGGTCAATGAATAACCAACTTTCTGCCACTGCCACGGAAAAACCACCTGTGCAGGTGGCTCTCAGTGACCTTCAAGGCACAGTGGGGATGCTGCAGGTGTTCAGAACAACGTCAAACAGGAGACCTGAGCCCAGTTACGAGCACTGGTGTTATTTATCCAGTTCTGTCTCCTCTCTGTTTGTGCTTTTTCACACTTAGCATCACATCCACAAAACCACAGCGGGCCGGATCGTACTCACTAGCAGGGTGTCCAGGGCGTCGATCAGCGTGAGGGAGAAGCTGCGGAGGAGAGAAGCGCGGTGAGAGCCGGCGGGGCTGGGGGACCATCCCCATCCCCATCCGCATCCCCACCCCCATCCGCATCCCCATCCGCATCCCGGGGCCAGCCCTCACCTGCCCCAGGTGTCCTGCCCATCGCACGTCAGCGGCCGCAGCTCGTC
>WBMV01007609.1:949129-985268 GCA_013396655.1 Campylorhamphus procurvoides | reverse complement strand
GGCGGGATGAGCCTCATGGAAGGGCTGTTGGCACAGCCAGAAATAAAGGTATAAATAAATAGAGGAGCGCTGAGGGGCGGGAAGGGGCTGTGCCGGTGGTTCCTGGCCCCGCCGCCGTGTGACCCCTGCCAGGAAACCGGGCTGGATGTTTCCCATTCCCAGAGTGGAATGTGAAGCATCTCGGAGATCCCCGGCCCGTAAAACTTGGGAAACCATCCCCGTGCTGGGTCTCCCTCTGGGTCAGATCCTGCTGCGGGTGAGTTGGCCGTGAGGAGCGGGGAAACAGTGCCCGAGTCCCGGTGTGGGGCTTTGCGGTGGTGCCACCTTCCCACACTGGGGCTGGGCATCACATCTGAATGGGCATCGCACCTGGCTGGGTGTCACATCTGGATGGGCATCACATCTGGATAGGCACATGAGGCTCGGTATCACACCTGGCTGGGCTTCACATCTGGATGGGCATTTCACCTGGCTGGGCGTCACATCTGGATAGGCATCACATCTGGATAGGCACACGTGGCTCGGTATCACACCTGGCTGGGCTTCACATCTGGATGGGCATTTCACCTGGCTGGGCGTCACATCTGGATAGGCATCACATCTGGATAGGCACACGTGGCTCGGTATCACACCTGGCTGGGCTTCACATCTGGCTGGGCATCTCACCTGGCCGGGCATCACACCTGGTGCATCCCCCGTGCCAGGGCAGTGGTGGCTGCCAGGCTGTCCAGCTTGCAGCAGCCTGGTTTTTGCAGGAGGGGTGACTCCCCTGGGGATATCCACAACTGCCCAGAGAAGCTGTGGCTGCCCCATCCCTGGAAGTGTCCAAGGCCAGGTTGGAGCAGCCTGGGCTAGTGGAGGGTGTTCCTGGCCATGGCAGGGGGGAATGAGGTGAGCTCTAAGGTCCCTCCCAACCCCAGCTGTGGCTCACACCAGGAAAGACTCCCAAGCCTGTATTCCCAGTGTGGTTAGGCTGATTTTGGCACTTTGCTGATTCACCAGGTTGAATTTTAACATCAGAAGGAATGGCAGAGCTCTCCCTACACTTGCATCTTTCGACTTGGATTAAACCACAGTAAATCCTTCAAGTTCTCCCCATCCATACCTGTAGGTGAGGAGGGAGGTGACCAAGGCAGGGAGAGCAGGAACAAGAGGAGAAGTGGCAAAGGTGCTGTGTTTAGAAATGCAAAACTAAACCACCTTGCTTGCAGGAGAGGTAGGGGTGCAAGTAACCGAACACTTTGAGATCTCATAGTATTTATAGACTCATAGAATGGCTTGGGCTGGGAAAGACCCCAAAGATCACGTAGTTTCCACCACCCCACCATGGAAAAGGAGATTTAGCATCAAGGAGGGCTGGCTGTTGATGTTCTGGAATAAAATAAACCCAGTTTCCCTCTGCTCCCAGCCTGGGCCACTCCAGTAGGTGTCAGTGCACACTAGGATATTGGTGGCCCAAAGAAAAAGCCACCAAGTAATTTCGACATATTGTTCATTTGCTGCAGCTGTAATTTGGGTTTCTGGGGCCATTTATCATAAAACTAACTGCTTATTCCATGCCTCAAGGCTGCTGGAGTATATCTCGCTGTGTTCCTGGGAGAATCAAACTGCTGGAGCTGATTTCACTAAAAGCTGCCACAGTACATTACTGGCATGCTTTTTGTTAAAGTTCATTTTCCAGACTTAAATTTAACAGTGTTCTAGAGCACTGCCATTTACCTTGTACTGGAACAGTAATTGCCCTATCAAAGTTAGTTATTCAGTTCTAAAAGTTGACTGAAGTCTCTTTGAAACAGATACAGGATGTGAGTTGCAGGAAAAGCAGGATAAGGCAGAGCTGTGTCCCTCCTGGCATCAGAGGGAGAGCTGGGAAGGTGGGAATGCTCTGCCACTGGGACCACGGAGGGGAAGGACTCCAGGGAGGCACCATCACAGGCATTAATTGCACTAATTAAAACACCAAAGAAAGGGCTGAGCAGAGCGTGGTGGGAGTGGGACTGAATCCAGGGATTGATGGGCAAGAGAATGCAGGGAGAGCCAGCTGGATCCAATGGAGCTGGTTGGGGGAAACTTGGAAAAACTGCTTTTGGTGCAGTGCTCGTCACCCTCCTCACCCTTTCGGAGAGCACTTCATGCAGCTGGGCACCCTGGGGTGGGTTTGGGAGGAGCTGCCCCCTCCCAGGCACCTCCTGACACAGCTGCAGGTTCACTGCAAGCCCCGCTGGAGCAAAGTGATTGTTGTGGCCACCACAGAGGGGCTGAGAAAACTCTGGAGAGCTGAGTGGGAGTCGGGGTGTGAGACAGCCCCAAGTGCTGCAGAAACAGCAGCTTCCACGTGGTGGGGTGGAAATCACCCGTGTGTTTGTGAATAAACACAAGTACAGCTGGTGGGATGGAAATTAACCTGGGGGAAAGGGTGGGTTTCAGTGTGGTTGTGGCTGATAGAGGTGAGATTAGTGTGGTGTGCACAGAATATCCTACTAGTTACACAGGCCTTGCTGCAATAAATCAAAGGAGGTGCAGGGAGTGGGGCTTCCAAATGGACAGAGCACCTTGCTAAAATATTTAGGCCTCAGCAGAGTTAAGTGCTTCCTCAGATGCCTCACTCCAGCTTGTCAGGCTCTCTGTCTTCATGAAAAGGCCACTGGCAAAATAATATGAAGTTTGGTTTGGCTGGGGGAGAGGCTGTAATTAGAGGGGTGTTTAACACTTTGGTTTATGACATCTTTAGGCTCACGACGTGTTTACCACTCGCTATTACCGTAAGTGGTGCCATTGCTCTGCTTGCAATTTTGATGCCCATTAAGATGGAAACTCTATGTAAATCAGGATTGATCATTAATATTCATAATTCATGGTGGGATGCAGGGGTTTGTTATGAGAAGAACATAAACAGGAGGTTTATGAACACCGAAAACTGTTGCTTAGGTGGTTCTCTTGAAATAATTTTCCTCTGCAGCCGAACATCAATTCTTAATTTTAGTAGCACACGTAGCAGGATGGAAACGATGATTGATTTTTCTCCAAGTGCTGTGGGCTGCTTCAGTCGAGATTTCACTATAAAAGACTAGACATTTCCAATTGCTTTTTATAAGTTCAGAATTGATTTTATTTGTTTAGCACCTGACTAACATAATAAAAGAGAAAAATACAGCCGGGTAGAAGGCACAGAAAACTGATGAGCTGCCTGGTTTCTGGACTTGTTTTTTAGGTAATGTCTTTTTAAGCCACGCTGCAATTGAGGAGAGCAAGGGCTGGACTCCCAGCTGCCCCAGTGGGGCTGGTGAGGTGTCCCAGTGCTGCACAGCCCTGCTCTCCCAGGCAGGGAGAAGGTGCCACTGAGGCAGCACTCAGCAGAAACAACAGCAAAAGATGGGCAAGGGAGAGCTGCTGTGGCATCACTTCACCACACAGCTTTCCCAGCTTCAAGTGGTTCTCTTTAAGCCCCTTTCTGATTTTTCTTCTACCAACTAAATTAACTGACATAGTTACAGCAACTGTAGGTGGGCAGCAACCAGAGATTTACTGCAGGGAGGTCTCCTGTTCCCAAGGGATTTCTTCCAACCAGGGCCATGCACAAGCTTTTGCACCAAATTCACAAAGAATTATGGCTCTGTGCAGAGTTTGAATATTTTCTGCAAGTCTGGCTTGCTGTGGGATTTTGACAAGTGAGAAAGCAAAATCAAAACCCAGTTAGCATCTTGGTTTTTAGGATGGGGATTTATAGCATACATGTTACATTGCTAAAGTCCAAAACTGCCACGCTTGTGTGAATGAAGTTTCATTTTCTTTATCCAGCTTGGAATTTTCCCATAACTATTGTGGCTTTGATATTTTTTACCAGGCAGATTTGGAGGGGTTCAGATGAGTGGTGTCTGTAGAATACAGGCAGGCAAACAGGGGACAGGCAGCATTGCCCTGTGACATAAATTCATCACATCCCCATGGCCAAGGAGCAGGAGAGAGGTGTGGGTCTGTCTGCTGTCAGCCTATTAAGAGAGTCAGGGTTCTGCACTGGGTTTTTTTTCTTGGTGGGCTTGCAAAGAAAAGGAAAAGGGGCAAGAAGGGTAATTCAGCTTTACACGTGGTGGGAAAGGGGTGGGAAATTTGGTTAGTGGCTCCAGCTCAGGCAGGCCTTGGATTTTGAATTTCAAAATACTGGTATGTCTGGGAGAATCCTTCACCTTTCTGATGCACGTGGTGATGTGGTAAGAAGGGCTGAGTTTGGTAAGAAGGGCTGAGTTTATAGCTGAAGAGCAACAATGAGAAAAACTCTCCTGTAGCTCTCTGGAAACACAGAGAAGTGGCAGAAACATTTTATTCCCTAGTTTATGACCATGTAAAACAAATTCCTGAAACTTGTCAGTGAACGAGGATCTCCTGCTGTTGGGTAAAGGTCAGGACAGAGGTGAGGATGTTTCTCAAAGCAGGAGACAAGGGCTGTGTGCAGGAGTGTGTGACTCCACACTGGTAACTGCTGCCACAGGGGTGTGGGACTGGGGGGAGGTGGGTTTGGAAAAGGCAATTTTGTCCTGAGGTTTTGAGGGGGGACAGAGGAGGAAGGGGGACACCACCACCAGCCACTCTGGGACAGTGTGGGCTCAGGCTGGGGTTACACAGGAGCCTGAGGGGCAGAGGCTGGCACTGTTCTGGGGTGCAACGTGGACTGCACAGAGAGCACATCTGGAGGAGTCACTTCTCTGGCATTCGTCTCCTTTTTGCCTTCTTATTTTTGCTTTTAGCCTAAAACCATTTCCAGAAGCACTGGCACAGGTTGCCCAGAGAAGCTATGGCTGCCCCATCCCTGGAAGTGTCCAAGGCCAGGCTGGATGGGGCTTGGAGCAACCTGGGCTGGTGGGAGGTGTCCCTGCCCATGGCAGGGGGTGGAATGACATGAGCTTCAAGGTCCCTTCCAATCCAAACTATTCTAGGATTCTATGACTAACACTGCTACACAAAGTATGTCATATATATGGCATATATTAAGGCATCTGGGTGACAACTCTGATGGCTGCTTCTGTCCCCAGACTTCCTTTGTGACGGGGTAAAGATTGAGCTCCTCCATGGTAATCCTCTTTCAGTTTACATGGGGCAGTAATCTGGTAAACTCTGGAAAACATTGTTCTCTGTGAAAATTACTTTGATATTTGACAACGGGCAATTTTTTGACATGGAAATGACCATGAAAACAACACAACAGATCGCTGTAAATGGTCATCAATGGAAGTGACCACTGATGCTTGGAAAGGGATGGTTTGGAGTGGGAAGGCGGAGCAGAGGGAACCCCAGCCCATCTGGTTTCAGTGACATCTCCCATGGGGCTGGCTCACAGGAGATCTGCACAGGAGCCAGAGCCACCCAAAGAGCACTGGTGCCTTGTCCTTGCAGGATTTGGGTGAGACCCATGTGCTGGCCACACCTTGTCCCTTCCTGCAAGAGGTGTGAGGATCTGGGCAGTGAAACACAGCCCAAACACAGCTCAGGCTCTATGAGTTTGCTGTCATTCAGGGATCCATCTCCTGGCTGTGCGAGAATTCCCAGCTGGCTTTTCTGGAATAAATACCTGTGGGTTTTGTCCATGCTGTTGGCACTCCATGCCTTCAAAACTTACCTCCTCCTTTCTGCACTCACACACGGAGTAACCTCCTCCTGGTGAGGTCCTGGCCTCCTTTCCTGGGCATCTGCATAATGACATTTTCACTGTCTCATCCGTGTTTGATGAGAAGGATTCCAGCAGCAAGCTGATTTCCTTAAGAGGTCCTCTGCACGTGAGGAGGTGGCTCCTGACCCTGTCCTTCCTGAGACTCATTCCCACAGAGCTATTTTCCCCTCCTCCAGCTTGGAAGGAGATGGAGGGGACTTCCTTCCTCTTCTCTTCACATCCCATTTATGAGGCTCCTGCTGGGACTGTGATGGCCTGATGGTTATGGCTCTTCCAGAGGGACCCACAGCTTGACTGCCAGCTGATGAATGCAGCACCCTGGGGTCTCCCTTGGCTCCTCCTGGCTGCAGCAGGATGCTGTGGTAGCAGATCAGCTTCTTGCCAAGCTCCATCCTCCATCCTTCATCCACACATTCACCAACCAAGCTATGCCCATTCCATTGTCCCTGCCCAAGACAGGGATGGGAGAGGGATAAGGGCAGGGTGGGTTTCCTTAGTGCTTCTGGTCCTGCTCACATTGCAACTCTTGGCTTTTCTGTGCAGCCCCAGAGGCTCAGGAATTGCAATGGGTTTGTAATGGGTGTTTGTACAACAAAAACAATGTGTTTGTAAACAAGCTGAGATCCTCAGAGACCCACTGATTGACCGATTTAGTCTTTAGCAAAGAAAGAAATCCAGTGCCCAAAACTGCTCCGAGGTCTCCATTGAGGGAGGGCTGTGTCTGTCTGCTCCCCTGACCTTGGTGTGACACCTCCCAGCCCCCTGGGACATCTGGGCACTGCTTCCACATCCCTGGGCTGTCACCTGAAGGGCTCTTGTAAGACCTCAGCTATGCAGCTCCCAGCAGCACCACAGGGACAATTTGACACCATCCCCTTTGGCTTCCTGGCAAAAGCTGTGGACAAGGACAGCTTTGATGGGGAGAACCAACCCAAAACTGGCCACCTCTGGGGCAGCCTGGGCAGAGATGCCAGTCAGAAAACGAGGTGCTGGCCAAGATGTCGCTGTCGAAACCTCTCTGGCAAACACTCGGCGGTTTGTAGAGAACTGAAAGAACAAAAACTTTGCTTTAAAAACAAAACTTTCAGTTTTCAGTTGTTAGTTTGGGATTATTGATAAAAATCAAGCATGTTTTCACTGCCAGGGACTTTTCAGAGCAGGATTTGGTGGCTAACCACCTGCTCCCTCTGCGGTCAACCAGAAGGGTTTCGAAGGCAGTTTTGCACTCCTGAGTCCCTGGTCTGTGTCCCCAGAGAGCTCCTGCCCCTCTGGTCAGTGCTGTGACACACAACCCCACCACTGTGACAGCATCATGGATGTCCATCCGTGTCCAGCATGGGAGGGGATGCCGTGGCTTTCTGTTGGCTGCTGCCCTGGACCTCTTCAGTGAAGGGGATTCCAGCTGGGTCCCCAGAAAGCTGCTTTGGGTTCCCAAAGCTTCATGTCTTTCATTCCTCAGCTTTTCATCGGTTCTGCTGCTCCTTTCTGTCAAGAAGGGGCATGGAGCTTCTCCCAGGAGTCCCTATAGCAGCACTGAAGGGAAAAAAAAACACCTTTCTGTCCAAACTGGGCTTGGGCAGCCACCCCACTGCTCCCTGTGTCCCTCTGTGGTCACCCCCTGGGGAAGCTCCTGGGAGAACCACCACTTTTGCTGTGCCCATGAGGGAGGTGACCCTGCCCTTCTGCTCAGCCCTGGGAGGCACGTCTGGAGTTGTGTCCAATCCTGGGCTCCTTAGCACAGCAGGGACAGACATGGAGCTCCTGCAGTGGGGCCAGTGGAAGGTGACAAAGATGCTGAAGGGGCTGGAGCATCTCTGGGAGCAGCAAAGGCTGAGGGAGCTGGGGCTGTTCAGCCTCCAGAGGAGACACTGAGAGGGGCCCTCCCCATGTGTGTCAGTGCCTGCAGGGAGGGGGCAGAGCATGGACCAGGCTCTGCCTGGGGGTGCCCAGCAATGGCACAAGAGGGATGGGCAGGAACTGATGCCCAGCAAGTTCTGTCTGGACAGAGGGAAGAATTTCTTTGCTGTGCAGTGACCCAGCACTGACCAGAGACCAGAGAGGGTGTGGAGTCTCCTCACTGGGGATATTCCAGACCCCTCTGGACACAATCCTGTGCCTTGTGCTCTGGGATGGCCCTGCTGGAGCAGGGAGGTGGCACCAGATGACCCACTGTGGTCCCCTCCAATGTCAACCATTCTGGGATTCTGTGATTTTTGTGTCTCCTCCCAGAGAAGAGCCTGTCCTGCTGCTGGCTGTAGGCAGAGGGATGGCCACGGTGCTGCAGAGAAGTCAGGCTGACGACAAAGCTGCCAATGTGGAAATTATTTTTAAAGAAACCTGTGTGTCTGTTACCAACAATTACTGTGAGTGGCCCAATAGTGTCTGTGTCATGAGAGGACAGTTTTCCTGGCAGTTCTGCTGCTGCTGCCTGAATCCTCAAATGTCAGTGGGCTGGAGGGCTTCTTCCTCGTTTATTTGAAGATTATATTTATTTCTCCTCTGTTAAGTTTTTGAGCCTTCTAGAGAGCCTTGAAGGCAAGTGCTGGCTCTGCTTTCAGGTGAGACAAAATGCCTGTATTTTGAGGCATTCTTCAGTGCTCCAGCTATGGAGCTCCTCTGAGCCAGTGAAGTTCCAAAAGGACAGGTTCCAGGTAGGACAATGACAGGCTGGCACTGCAAAACTCCCTGCAGTGACCTTCCAGGTGTGCCAAAACAGAAACAGGTTTCTGTTACAGTCAGCATGGCAGGGGTTCTCCTGAGCTCTGTCCACTCTGGGGGTGATTGATCCAAACCACCACCCTTTTTTTCACTGGTGTACAAAGAAGAAACCAAGAGTGGTACAGAGGGACACCCCACCCACCCACCCACCCATCGTGGCATCTGCGGCTCAGAGTGGGTAGAGGATGCCATGGCTGGTGGGTGCACAGGACCTTCTCTTGGACTTCTCCTACAATGCTTTGAGGGTAAAAGGCATTTATAAATGATATCCAGTTTATAGTCCCTGTTTCAGCCCTTGTCACATCTGCTTTGCTGTGCCAGACTTATCAGTGCTGTGGCTTGTGCATCTCAAGTTTTCAGTTGTGATTTCTCTCAAGTTGGCTGA
Organism: Campylorhamphus procurvoides; assembly: GCA_013396655.1. Lineage (NCBI taxonomy): Eukaryota > Metazoa > Chordata > Aves > Passeriformes > Dendrocolaptidae > Campylorhamphus > Campylorhamphus procurvoides. The sequence goes on along the minus strand of WBMV01007609.1, from coordinate 976,503 downwards.
GCCCCAACAAGCAAATAACGACAACAAGGTCCCACCCTACCACAACAGGGCACTGCAGTTCTGGGACCAGCTCTGACAGGATTCTTGCCAATGAATCTGGCCTGAATTTTGCTCATTTTGAGACCCAGTTGTTTGGGGTTGTTTCCTGTCTTTTCCCCCTTCTTGTTTTTTTGGGTTTTTTTGTGGTGTAAAAAACCCCTGGGAACGTTAACAATAGAAATGGGTTAGGACTTTACTGAACCTGGATGTTTAAAAGCATTTTGGAGAATATCTTCTTGTGTCATTCACTCAAAACGGTAATGAACCAAGTGAAATGTTAAAATTCAGATGATTACACTTCTCTAGATTTTAATCTAACAAGTCTTTGTGGGTATATCCTTAGACCAACACATACTTTCTGAATTTGTGTACATGTATACAGGTAAAAGAGCTGTTTTCGTAGCTGGAAGGGGAAAATATGACCTTTCTGAAATTGTGGAATTTTCCCCTGCTCTCTAAAGCAGGAAAAAAAATCCAACAAAAAACACTCTGAGAGATTTCTTTTGCAGATCAGGGAGGGGTCTTTTATCAATGATCCCTGCCTTAGGTGTGAGGGCTCAGCAGGATATAGGCTACAAAATTATGAGGTTTTAGAACTTGTGAGCTCCACCTGTTTGCCTTCTTATTTCAAAGACTTAAAGGGTCCAAGACCTTCTCAAATTTCCCCTTGCTACCCTTGGTGTTAGAAACACAACATTTTTCTTGCTGACACCTGAGATCTTTACCTGAACTGCAAGGCTCAGGCTGAGATAGAATCCTAGAATCATGGAGCATCCTGAATTGGAAGGGACACACAAGGATCATCCCGTCCAACCCCTGGCCCTGCACAGACACCCCAACAATCCCACCCTGTCCCTGTCCCATTGTCCAAACCCTCCTGGAGCTCTGGCAGCCTCGGGGCTGTGCCCACTGCCCTGGAGAGCCTGGGCAGTGCCCACCACCCTCTGGGGGAAGAACCTTCTCCTGAGATCCAACCTAACCCTCCTGACCCAGCTCCAGCTGCTGCCTCTGGTCCTGTCACTGGATTTAGGAAACAAAACACCTCCTGGATGCTGCTGGTGCTTGGCTAAAGCAGTGGAAGTTCAGGGTACATCAGTGCCTTCTCCAGGCACTGCCACATGTGGCGCTTGGCCTGTTTCGAGATTTTTGGACAAGTTTGGCTGTGGTTGGGTTGGCACCTGAGCACCACTGACATGAGTACTACCTGCACTGCCTGGTGTGGGGTGCCTGTGGAGCACCAGCTGAGTGATGGGGAGCACCAGCCAAGTGATGTGGACCACCAGCCGAGTGATGCAGCAGCTCAGCCTGGAGGTTTCCTGTGTCCTGTGGGACTGACCCCCTCATGGGGGGCTGGAGTCATGACTTTTTGGGCTCTGCTGGTGTCACCTGGCCCCCCCAGCTGCCCCAGAGGTGCCCCACAGCTCTCCAGCCGTGCTTCCAGCGTGCGGTGCCGCAGAGCTGAAGCGGCCAGCTCATCTCAGAACTGCTGTGAGCACCACGCTGGTGGGGAAGGAGCGAGATCAGAGCAGTCTGTGCTCCGGTGACGGGGTGAGGAGCAGCCTCTCCGCCTGCTCTGAGCACAAACACCGTCCCGCTCCGCGCTGGGGTGGAAATGTGGCTTTGTGACATTTCTCATGAGAAGCAAGACTCGTCCCTTCCAGCCCCCAGCTGGTAGCCAGGCTGGCTCTTCCCTCCTCTCCTGCCTCCAGACCCTCATGGGAGCAGGTGCTCCTTGTATGGTCCTTCCCAATGTCCACTGGGAGACTCACTCCCATCCAGCCCATGCTGTGGGGAGAGCTTCCCAGTCTCTCCATCACTGTTCTCCATGTGAATAACCTGAGAGGGTAAATGCTCATTTACCGGCTCCTGCATGCATTTTTCCCCACCTCAGGGGCAGGAATAATGTGGACATGGGAACATTATACTCACATGTCTCCTGGTGAAGGCTGGCTGGGGTGCTGGTGCAAGTCCTGTGGAAAGGCCTTTCTCCATAGGAAGGAACATGTAGTGGCCCTACCTGAGTGGTTTGGAGACTGTTTGACCAACCCAACCAGGTGTCCAGCTGGGAAATCCCCATTGCTCACTCAGGAGAAGGGCTTCTCAAAAACACCATGAAGACTTTTCCCCTTCCATTCTTTGTCTTGAGTCTTAGAACCACAGAATGGTTTTGGTTGGAAGGGACCTTCAAGAGCATCCAATTCCATTCCTGGCCATGGGCAGGGACACCTTCCACTAGACCAGGTCACTCCAAGCCCCATCCAACCTGGCCTTGGACACTCTCAGGGATGGGGCAGCCACAGCTTCTCTGGGCACCCTGTGCCAGGGCCTGCCCACCCTCCCAGGGAAGGATTTCTTCCCAATATCCCATCTCACCCTGCCCTGTGTCCCTTTAAAGCCATCACGCCTTGTCCCATCCAGCAACCAGCACAGCAGGATGTTTTCCTGCACTGCCATGGCCTGACTCTGGGAAATGCAGTCATACATCAAAGCCAGAAGATATGAAATTAAAAATGGGTTTTAAAAAAAGACTCCTGAGAGAAAAATCACCCCTTCCAAATCTTGTATAGCCTCTCTTTTTGAGGCTGACAATAACATGTGAGCTTTGGATCCTTTGACCATCATTTTTAAGGCATAGAAGGAAAAGATGCATTACAAAATCATCATCAATTTGTGGTTTTTCCTTTGGGGAGGCTTTGGAGCCTGGGAAGGGATGGCCATTTTCCCATGGGCATGTTTGCTTTTCCTGTGCCCACACCCCCCAGTCTGGCTGTACCACAGACCTTTGGAGAGATCTCATCTAGAAAACACTCCCATATGGAGTCAGGGGTCATTTTACCTCTCCCATCCACAGCAGCCAAGGCTGGGAGGTTGAGTTCCCCTGGGTATTCCACAGGCCTTTCCCAAGTACTCCCAAGTGTAGGAGTAAGAAGGGGTCTAAGGGGTCTAAGACAAAGATCTCAAAACATTTCCTATCTCTGGAAGTGTTCAAGGGAAGGTTTGATGGGGCTCGGAGCAACCTGGTCTAGTGAAAGGTGACCCTGTCCATGTCAGGGGCGTTGGAAGGAGATGATCTGCTGGGTTCCAACCCAAACCATTCCATGATTGTTGTGAGGAGCTGGGGCTGTGCAGCTGGGAAATCCCTGGCTAAGGCAGATGTGGTTGGGAGGGGAGCAGTGCTGGCACAATTTGGTGAGACCTACAACTTCTTTGCCAGAGATCTGTAAACTTTCCATCCTTGCTAATAATTCACGTGGGTGTGATCATAATGACAAAGGAAATAATTACTTCATTGTGTTTTCATCTTAAGAAACTCATCTCATCACAGCCCAGGGCCTCTGAGGGGAGCAGTGAGGAGTTTGCAAGCCCAGAGTGTGGGAGGGAGTTCAGGCTGGCAGAACCCAGGTCATCTGTGCCAGGTATGAGTGCAGCAGCCAGGGCTGGTGCCCTGTGGGTTCAACAAGGTTATCCAGAAGTCACTGTAGGGCAAACAGCCTATGAGCCAAACCCTATAAGGTGCTAAGGCAGCTCTTTGTTGTGTAGCTATTCCCAAACCACCCTCAAGTCATCCAGCTGCCTGTGGTGACCTGCTGAGCACCCAAACTCAGCAGGTTTTGGCCATGAGCACCTCTCCTAAGCCCTTAGTGGGACAGCAGTGTCAGAGAGCTTTTGGTTTCTTTGACCATAATTTTTAAGGCGTAGGAGAAAAAGATGCATTACAGAATCATCCTGAACTGTGGGCCTTGCTTTGGGAGGCTGAGTGAGGCTTTGGAGCCTGGGAAGGGATGGCTGTTTTGCTATCCAAGGTGTATCCCTATTTTGGGGATCTTTTGCAGTGCCTGGTTACTGTATAAGCAATGACTTTATTCACTACATGTCTACCTCAACCCACCATTGGAATTTAAAATCATTCCTTACCAGTGGGCAACAAACACATCTTTGAAAAAAACCTGTCCTGGTGATGGGCTTTGTTTTGCATTTCTTTGTGATAAAAGTGATTAAACTGCTAAATCACAGCTGCTTTTCTCATAAGAAAGACAAAGCATCTTTCAATCCCTACATCATTTCAAGAGTTGCAGAAAGCTCTAGGTAAATGGGAGTGATTTGATCTATCTTGGCTTTATCACTGCACCTCCTACACCCACAGGCTCCCGAGCGGGGTGTATTTGCTGTCTCATGGCCTAAAAGCTTCCCGTGTTACTCATAACTTAAACACCGAGAGAGAGATAAGGGATTGGGTTTGGTTTGTTTCCTTTCAGAAGAAATGAACATTAATAAATATCTCATTACCAGAAAGTGTCATAGTGAAAGTACAGCGCTTTCTCCTGTTCCACAGTTGGCTCTTTTAATTTTCACTGTGGTTAAAGAGCAACATGAAAACCCTGAAAAATGATCCTGGTCACACTCAGCTGAGTTTTCAATAACTGCTACATCAGATAGGGCTGAGCCCCTATCGCAGGAGATGATCAGATACGGGGCAGCAGCTGCTGCAGACTTTGCTCGGCACAAATTATTCCCCACCAAAGTCCAGTGAGAGGGGAAGATGTGCTGTGGCAGCACCCATGATCTCCAGTGCTTCAGGAACTCCTGAGCCTTCTGGCCCCAAGGCTGGTTGTGAGGAGCCCTGGTCCTGCTGTGAAACACGTTCCACAACCCTTCCTGTCACAACCATCTTGCTCCAGAAAGAGCCACTGGAGAAGGTCTCCTCCACCAACCTCATTTCAAGGAGAGATGGATGTTGATGCCGCAAAAGCAAGGGATGGCCACAGAGGTGGCCAAAGGATCTGCTGAGTGGCAGTCTGATCTCTGGCCATCAGGTTCATGGTTGTGTCCCAGGTGGGGGAGAAGATGCTTCTGCTGCAAAGGGCTGCTGGAAAGAGCACCAAGGGCTGCCCAGAAATCATGGAATATCTGGAGTGAAAGGCACCCACAAGGATCATCAAGTCCAACTCAATGAATGTCCAACTCCAAATGAAGCTGTGGGGGACAAAAAGAGATCACCAAGCTGGGGCGAGAGGGAACAGTGGGAAGGAACATTGGGATGAGAGGGAACAGTGGGAAGGACAGTGAGTCAGTACTGGGATATCCCAGTACTTGGATAAATATGGACAAATATATGGACAAATACCCCCAGCAAGGAAACTGTCTGCAGTCCTGGCTTCATCCACCCTTGGGACATGAGTCCCTCTGCATCCAATTCCTGGAAAGGAGAATGGAGAATGGAAGTCATTGCCCAGATCACCCCACAGAGCCTCAAAAATGACTTAAGTCAAAGGTACAACACAGTTTGCCCTGGATAACCCCCAACAAATCCACTGCTGATTGATAAAAAACAGGGACAGAGACATGACATAGAGCATGTACATCCATGCACAGTTCCCCATCAGGGAAAATCCCAAATCCCACAAGCAGCTCCTTGCTGGGCACTGGTGGCAGGGCTGATTAGATGCCTGGGTTTGGATGGCAAATGCTTTTGGGCAAATTGTGTCCTCCAGCACCATGAGAACAGAGAAAAGTGGATATATAACACAGCCAGCAGTGGGGAGTGGAGAGGGAAGCTTGAAAATGAGTGAATGAACAAAGAAAAGGTCAGAAAGAAGAGAAAGATCCACCTCCTGAAACTGCTGAAGGGAAAGATCTCATGACTTTTAGGCCAATCTCTGGCCATGACTCCAGATTTTAGAGCACATGGGGCTGGCAATACTGTGAATTATTGGTTACAAATGATTTACAAGGCCCTTCAGAGGGAAATAAATTTCTCAGGACAATGCCTCCAGGGAAAATAATATGTGTTTGGATGGGTGATTCATCATTCTGCATTAAGCCCATAAGCTCAGCTGACATCGAAGTATACCTGATAATCTCTTATCTAAATAATTTCCCCTTGAAGTCCTCCATCTGTGCAGCTTTGGGCTGCTGATGTGAGAATAAACTGTTGGGCCACAACTTCTGCTGGGGAAAGGGGTCTTGTAGCAGCATGGGCAAGAGCTGCTGAGTCCTCCCCAGAAGAGCCCACACCATGGTGGACTACTTGGAAGGCATCAGTGGTGCCTTCAGCTCCAGAGAGGTGTTGGAGGGCGGGGGGAGGCCTGACTCTGCTTTTTTTTGTAATATAGGTGCTTTTAAAGCTTCTGAGGGTGTTTTCTGCTCGTGTCTTGGCTCCTGATGAGTACCAGAGGAAGGCCAAGAGCAGAGCCCTCATCTAGCTTGGCCAACGTGAAGTTTTCCCAATGCTCCAAGAGACTGTAATTGTCCTTATCCCAAGACATTTCATCAGAATCCTCCAAATCTCTCCTTTACTGCAATCAGTTTGGATCATCTTCATTAGCCATCCTGGGATGAGGTCAGGCCCAAGGGCTGGGCTTCCAAATCACCTTCCACCGGTGATGCTGGAAGCACCAAACCAACCCCACCTCTCAGAATTTCCCCAAACTCCATTTTTTTTTGCCTTCTTCTCAACATCCTCTTTTTTTCCTGCAGTTGCAGTCACAGGGGTTTCTCCATCCTGAGGCTCCAGGGGCTGTTTTTCGGGAGGGATGCTGGTCACGTGTTTGTCATCATTACTGTACATTGTGTGTTGGGGCAGGATGGGTGTAGTTGTGGGGTCAGACACGGGTCCTTCAGGGGTCCTACAGCACCCTCCCACCACGTGTCTTTGCACCCACACTGCAAACCAGGGACACACGTGGGGAATGTGAAAGGTGCCTCTTTTCCTCCATCCAACGCGCCACTGGGGCCTGCCCAGGGCTGGCTGGCACCTGCTTTGCCAGGGTGACGTGACGCTCGTGCTACCAAATTCTAGAAATTAGTCACTAATTATAGCAGCCACCCACAGTGTCCCCAGCAGTGGAGTATCTGAGAAGGTCGTGAACCCCGTGATTCACCTTTGAATCCGCGTGTCACGCCGGTGAGACAACAGGAAATACGGGCACGAGGAGACGTCAGCCATGGCTGATGCTGCCGATAGCGTGTGCCATGCTCCTTCCTTTGCCATGGAAACAGGGTTGGATGGCACCCAGAAGGGTCAGTGCCCTGCAGCTGCCTCTCTCCTGAATCCAGGAGGCACGTTTGCCTCCCCTCCTGGCTTGTGGGGATAGCTGAGCTCACAGGAGCAGAGAGGACAAGGTCCATCCATCCCCAGAGTCATGGTTAGGAGACAAGCAGTGGGCTCTGCATGCTGGTCAATGCATGGTGCCCATCCCTGTGCCAGGTCCCCGTGCCACCCTGGCCCAGCTCCAGAGAGGTGGGAGCAGCTCCCACAGCGCCAGGTCCCTTCCCAGCACTGCTCGCTGCTGCTGCCCCAGTTTCTGTGCAGCATCAGGGCATGGCTGCCAGTAAAGAGCCCCAGCAGAGCCTCTCAGATGTGGTTGTTTTGTTTTCCTCCCATTTCTCCAAGCAGAGCTCACCACTGGGTTTGGGGTGTCAGGAGGAAGGTGCTCACAGCCCAGGGAGCACATCCAAGTGTCTGCACAGGCAGCAGGGCTGGGTCTTCCTCTTCCACCCAGCAGCTGTACCATGGGTGGTGGGCACAGAAACCATGTCTGGCCATGTTTGGGGCAGGTTTCTGTGCCCATCAGGATCCATGGCTACCCAGTGAACCCCATTGTCCATGCCCATGAAGCTGCTCAGCTCCCTGACTCTTCTCCATCCCTGCTGTGAGCCGCTCACACTCTCCCAATTTCTTCCCATCTCCTCCTCACCACCCTCCTGGCATCCCACCAGCTGCTGCCCCCTCATTTCCCCCCCTTCAACTCCTCAGAGCCCATCTCAATCCCCCCATCCTTCCTGTCCCTCACTCAGTCCCCGTGGCTGAAGGAGCATCTCTCTGGTTACAATCTCTCTGTTGCAATTGAGCAAACTCAGGATGTTTTGGAAGGGCTGGAGGGATCTGTGAATTTGCTTTGAATATAGCAACATGTTTTGGCTAAAGGGAACAGTAGAACATTTTGAAAATGTCAAAATATTTTGTTTAGGCATTTTTTGAACAAAATGTTTCACTTAGTAGTTGACAAAAAAAAAAGAAGAAAAGAATAAGGAAAAAAATCAGTTCAAAATCTCCAAAGCAAAACCTTCCCACTTCTGTTTTGAAATGACACCTGCCTGGGAGAATTTGAACTACAAAGGCCGTTTTCAATAGTAAATAATGTCCAGGCACCCAAGGGAGTTTCTTAAGTGGAAGTCAAAATGTTTCAAAGGGAGTCAAAACATTTTCTGATTATATTTTTTGCCCCGTTTCACTTGGGTGGGGTTAAAAAACCCTGTCCTTGCTAGGTCTGGATCAAGGACTCTTTTTCATTTTTATGTTGGCTGTAGAGTAGAAATATTTAAGACAACACTTGTGGTTTGATAAGGAGCTCAGGTCAACCTCTTGTGCTGGAGTGAGAATTAGAGCTGGGATCAGCCCTCTCTCTCTGTCCCTCCACTTTGGCTTCTCAGCCTGCAGGATGAAGGAGACAGAGAAATTCTCTGTTCTCCCTGTCTAGGTTTGCTCTGCCCTGGAGATCCTGGAGCTGTTCCCCCAGTGAGACTGCAATTCCTTTGTGTTTTTTCAGAGCCTTTCTCATTTCGCAGAACCACAGAGTGGTTTGGGTTGGAAGGAACCTTTAGAACTCATTTAGTCCAACCCCTCTGCAACAAGCAGGGACACCTTCCACTAGACCAGATGGTTCAGAGCCCCACCCAACCTGGCCTTGAACACTCTGGGCAACCAGATACATTTCCCAATGCAAATGGCCCTTGTCCTCCTGTTCTCTCCTCTCCACTGGTGGGAGAGAAGCCCAGGGCCATGGTCCATCTCCTCCTGCCCAGTGCTGGCTGCACTGAGCCCCTGCTGAAAAGCCTTCAGATGACACACATCCCAATTTCTGCCTGGTTTTCCAAGGCAATGATGTGCCACAGCCATTCCAGCTGCCTCTTTGTCTTTCTGCCATCTGCCTGTGAGTCCCCCACAGCTTTTACAGCTCATGAGTAATCTCAAGTAAACTTGCCCAAAGACTTTGGAAAGTTCCCACAGGCACAGTGACAACTGGGAATGGGGCTGTGGGGACCAAGTGGGAATGGGTGATCTTGTGGCATTTTGCCTCCAAAGCTCTTGGTGAGCTGTCAGATCAACTGCACAGATGAAACAAAACTATTCAAACTATTAAAATATAAATATTTTTGGTTAAATAAAATTATGAGGAGCATCTGAGGGAGGTGGGGGAGCTCAGCCTGGAGAAAAGGAGGCTCAGGGAGGACCTTCTCACTCTCTGCAACTCCCTGACAGGAGGGGGGAGCTGGGGGTGGTCAGGCTCTGCTCTCAGGGAACAGGGACAGGAGGAGAGGGAATGGCCTCAGGCTGGGCCAGGGGAGGTTTAGATTGGATATAAGGGAAAATTTCTTCATGGAAAGGTTGCCCAGCCCTGACACAGCTGCCCAGGGCAGTGATGGGGTCACCATCCCTGGAGGGATTTAAAAGACCTGTGGATGTGACATCTGGGGACATGGTTTAGTGGTGGCCTTGGCAGTGCTGGGTTAATGGTTGGACTTGATGACCTTAGAGGCCTTTTCCAAACTTAATGATTCCATGATTCTGTGACAATCCAACCCTTCCAGTAAATCCCACTGCTCTCCTTGCACAGGACCCTGGTGGGATGGTTTGGAAGGAGACCTTTGTGTTGAGGTGAGCAATGTCTGGACTTTGCCAGAGCATATTTTCACTGTTAGAATTACAAACATTTTGATCAACATTTATTAGTCACCAGATTATAGAGACCCAGAGATTTTTATCTGGTGTGTCTTGTTGGCTTTTAGGGGTTTTGCAGTGGTTTCACTGCAAAAAACCCCTCATCTTTTGTATCACAGCTTGCCCTGGGACCACAGAGATGTGACTGTAGTTTTAAGGGTGAACTCCCAGGCAGGCAGCCCCATCTTTGCCATCTCCCTATATACGTGGTGCTTTGAACTCTTGAATTTTCAGGATTGTCCAGCAAGTTTTCATGATATCCAGTGTTTTTCTTAAAGCAGAAGCTCCTGAAGCTCCACTTGTACCAACATTTCATATACAGTTGGAAAAAAATATTCCACCCTCTCCTCTCCTCTCCTCTCCTCTCCTCTCTTTTCTGTCATCCTGCAGTCAGTAAATACTCCTTTATCCCACTGTCCAGCAGATCAGAGAGCTGTTTGATGAGCTCCTAAAACTGTGGTCCTTAGTCCACGAGTGGCTTATTTTCTCCCTGTGGGAGCTGCCTTTTGTGAAGGTGCCTATGGATCCCATGCCATAAATGCACTTGTGCCTGGAGCAGCCTGGCAGAGGGGGAGAGTGGGGAGATGTGGGGCCCAGCAGGGTTTTGGGGCTGCCTGTGACCATTTCCTCCCTCCCTCCAGGATGATGGGGACAATGTTTGTGCCCTGGGGCTCTGCAGAGCTGCCCTGGCAGCTCCAGGTGGGCTCTTCCTGGAGACCCATCCCAGCTGGAGAGTTCCCAGTGCAGGAACTGGGGCTGGTCAGATGGGTGCTGAAGGTGGCAGCTGCCCACTGAGAGGGCAGGGGGTGACAAAAAACAGAGTTGTAAGTGTGGCACATTTTTGGTTCACCAGCCTCAGGAAAGGAAAAGGAAGGAAGGATCCAATCCTGAGTGGGAGGGAAGAAGCTGGTAAAGGAGCTCAGCAGAGCAGAGGGCAGTGCTGGGGGCTCTGCCCTTGTCCTGGTCTCCAGGAGGTCCTGGCTCCTGGTCCTGGGGCTGAAATACCCTAAAGGATCATTTCAATGACAAATACAATATCAGTGTTGGGGAGAGGGAGGTGTGGGCAGAGGGAGGCATTTGGAGTCCCTTCCAACCCAGATTTATCCTCCCAGCCCCTGAGATGGGGCTCCCAATCAGGCTCCCCAAGACTGCATCTCAGGAGTTTCTTCCTGGTGAGCCTGGCTTTTGGGATCTGCCAGGTCACAGCACTGCTCCCCTCACAGTCAGACACTTCTGATGGACCAAAAGGCCCCAATTGTCCTCTGTGCCCAAACCAACTTCCCTCTGTCCCGAATCTTCAGAGAAGAGCTGTCTTCTGTCTCAAAATCTCAAACTACCTTTTTTATTTTCCTCAGTTTTGTCAGTCTTCTTTCCAGATTCCAGCCCATTTATACCTGGTAGGAGTCATCAGTCAACGTGTAGGGGCTGTGGATTCCCCAAAGCACCACCAAGCCCCAGAGCAGTGCTGGGTTTTAATTCCACAGCTCAACTACACTTCACAGGGGGATGGTTTGGTTCTGCCAGAAAAGGACAACCCAGAAACTCTTGGAGTTTAAGAGATGAGAGAGAAATCACGTGCAAGGGAGCACTGGGGTCATGAGTATGATGTACCTAGAGTAGCACGTCATATTTGTGTGTGTATATAAACACAGGAGAAAACGGACACAAATATGTGTGTATCTATAAATACATGAATAAACAGACATATATATGAGTGTAAATGTAAATACATGGACGAACAGGGATAGATATGACTGTATATATATAGACATTACCAATAGAATTTGTGCTGTCACCCATTCCTGTGACAGCCCCGAGTTAATATGACACAGAAATGATTTGTCTGTGCCCGCTAGGGGCCAGTGTGCACCTTGAATTAGGATGTCAATGCACTAATTAATCCCCTCCTGTTGGGAGGACAGTGTTTCGTGTGGGATGAGGTCCTGTTGCACAGGGCATGGTGGCCAGCTCAGGGCAGGCAGATGTAGCCCAAGAGATGGGTAAACCTTTCCATCTGGAATTGGGACTGCAAACTGGAAAATCCTGCTGCATTGAGGTGGCTTGAGCATGGTGCTGCCTGGGACCTGTCCCCTTGTCCCCCAACACACACCCTCTTCTCCAGCCCTGCACAGCCAGACACATCCACCAGGAGCCATCCCTGTCCTCAGTGCTCCTTGGGGACCACTGGGACACTGTGGTGACAGAGCAGGTCCCACAACTTCCCCTCCCTGTACCACTGCCACCTGGACACCAGGCTGGTGCAGCAGCCAAGCTCCAGCTCGGGGCTGGGCAAATAATCACTTCTATAACTGGAGAGTTTTGGATGGCCCTGAGAAGCAAAATCAATTCCTGAGGAAAAATGGAAGAGCATTGCAACGCTTCGTTTAACTGAAGATGGAGTGTTTTGTGTTGTTCCGCACAAGTTTCCCCCTCCTCATGGGCGGCAGCAGCAAATTGAGATGCCTTTCTCCATATGAGATTGTCTCAACAGGATAACAGCAGAACCTTTGTTTGCTGCATGTCAAAAGGAAACAGGCAGTTTTTAAACTCTTTTCTGAAACAGATGCATTTTAGCCTGAATTATTTGCCAGCCCCAGGTCCATCCAGGGGTGCCTCTTTAGCAATGGAGAGATGAGGGGACAGATGGGGCTCGAGTCAGGAGGGTGGCACTGGGACAGGTGGGGCTCAAGGCCACTGATGGGGGAGTGCTTTGCTGTGTGAGCTCCTCGATAATGCAGGTGTATTTTGGGAACTCTTCATCGACAGTTGATGTTTTTGAGAACCTTGTTTATTGCTTGGCTGCCTTTATCTTTGGGAGATGGAAAATGAGAGCAGTTCCTGTTGCTCCTGTGGGTAACAGCTCCTGTCTTTGGCCAGCCTGGGGGAAACAGTGACGTTCAGGAGCACAACTTCATGTTCTGTTAGAAGCCCAAACCCAAATACTCACTCCGAAGTAGTTTTTATTTTTTTTTCCCCTGCGGAGCAGAAATAAAGACAAGAAACAAAAGCAAGCTGATATTTTTCCCAGAATCCTTCCAAAATCTAGTCTTTCTGCCTCTTGGGTATGTATTTACACTCCCATTCACAACCTGGATGAGCTGAGATTTACTTCAACATGACTCAGGGATTCAATTCAGCCCAGTGCCAACACCCCTTGGTTGGGATCATTCCAAGGGACTGGGATCAGAGGAACTGCCAAACATCAGAAAAAGAGCCATCCATGAGGCTCTTCGTCCCTGGAGAGAGACTCCCCACTGTGTCCCTGGAGCACTCTCAGCCATTGCCAGGGACGTGGCTGTCTCCGAGCTGGCTGAAACCCTGATTCAGTTAAAGTCTGATTTGGGTTGGAATGGGATGACCCCCGTGCTGGGCTGGAGGTTTGCTGCTCAGAGATGGTTTGTTGAAGCTGGGACACCTCAGCTGGGGGATGTCAGGCTGAATGAGCTGCCATTTCCTGTGGCTCAGCTCCAGCACAGTGAGAAGAGGGTTGAGGAGGAAGAAAAGCCTCTGCCCTTTGCTCTGGGCAGCTCTCAGTGCCCAGCATGGCCATCCCAGCATCCCCACAGCTGGGATGCAACATCTCCCATCGTTTTCTGGAGCTGCCCTGTGGGATGGCTGCATCTCCCAAGGAAGCCTTGCAAGTCTCCATGTGCTTTGGTGGAGATCCACTGGGTGCCAGGGAGATGTGCAGATCTCTCCCTCTGGTGAACACTGTGTGTGGGCATCACTGGCAGCCTCAGCTGGCACAGCCACTCTGCTCTTCCCTAGTCAGAAAGGGCAGGAGCCCGAGGAGCATGGGGAGTGTGCTTGTCCCCCCTTACTCAGTGTCCATCCTCTTGCAGGACCTGCCATGGTGATGCTTCCCTGAGCAAGGAGCTGCTGGTGACATAAATGTGTCACATGAATAGAGCACAGAGCTGCACTATCACACTAAGTGCCACTTCTTCCTTCTCAGGGGACCTGTCAGGGAAAAATGCCCCATGGCACTCTGTGGGAGCTGTGGACCACCATGATCCAAGTGATCCCTCCAGCCTGGGAGCACAGAAGCCCAAGGGAGTTCTAAACCCTTTACTTTTTACAGAAAAGCCACATGAGAAAAAGCCTCCTGGGGTGGGGAGTGTGATTCAGGGTTGCTGTGTCAGGGCCAGAACAAGTGGGGAGCAGCCTTGAGAATAAACAACCTTTTCTGACACCCCTTGCTCTCTCCCCTCAAATCCCAAAGCACCTCTTTGTGCCTGAGGGGGTTGATGGAGGGTGCTGGGAGCACCCATTCCCCAGCCCCAGGAGCTGGAGCCAGCTGGCTGTCTCGAAGGACTGCAGCCACCCAGGGGTTAACCACAGGATCCTCTCTCCACACACAGCTCTCCTGCCAGCCTGCTGAAATCCACTAACAGAATTAGCACTGGAAATTTGTGCACTGTACTATGTAGGGGGAAGGAAAAAAAAAGCATGAAATATATTTAATCTCTCATTTCAGAATTGCATTTGACATCTAAGTTAAATAAAATGTTCCTGAGGTCATTAAAATCAGAAATAGTACAAGATTTGGGTTTACCATAGTTTCAGAATGAATCAGGTTTCTGAACTTGTTTTAATCTCTGTATAATTGCTTTTCTGTATACGGTAACCTTTAGAAAATGAGTTTAATAATTAGTCATCTCAAACTAGTTAAAGACAACATCCTGCCCTTAGTTCAGTTTTATTTTCAACAAAAAACAATCCCAAAGTACATTCTTTGGAAACATGGTTGGAAACATAGATTCAGGCTACATGTTCAGCAGGTGAAGCAGCTTGTGTTAAGCCCCCTAAGAGTTTGAAAGTTCAGCAACGCTCATATTGATGACTTTTCACTCTCCCTCCCCACGAAGAAGGGGAAGAGAAGAGGAAAATACAAAGAAGCACCATCAGCCATGGCTGGTCCCTCAGGTCTGTCCCTCCTGGGCACAGAGCCCCAGACCAGTGCAAGGAGAGGGTTTTGGTGGATGGTGAGACAAAGGACCTCATGCCTGCACCCTGCTTTTCCCAGGATGGCTTCTCTAGGCAGAATCCAGGCAGTTTCCAGCTCCTGTGAGCCCATGCCTGGTGCCTGATTGCCAGTCTGGAGATCATCATGGCTGGGACATGCTCATGCCCATAGTCCTCTTAGTGCTACCATGTTCCCTGCTCCCTCAGTACCTCATGCACCCAGATTTAAAAATCACTTGCTTTCTCTCTGCCCATGCCATTTCATGCCATCATGACTGTCTGGACCTCCCCTGTGTTTATGAGTGTCCCTTGTGTCCATATCCTCCAGGTCAGCAGCTCAGCACTGTCAGTGGCTTCACTTGCTGTGTTGCACATTCTCTGCCATCTGACAGCTGCCCCACTCCTCTGCCCTCTTGACTTCTGGCAATTCAGTGGAAATCAGAACTACAGGTTTCCTTCACTGTTGCAGAGGAATTGTCCTCTTCTAGACTCCCTTTATCCCTCACACTGGAGAACACACTGCAAATACCTTCCTCTTCATTGTTATGTGCTTTATTTAGTTTAAATTTCTAAAGGGTTGGACCTGCCACCATTTTGCTGAAGGGATTATTCCAATATCTGATAGACCTCACCCTGGGACATCTTCTAGCTTCCTGCTGCCCACCTTACATTCTTGTTTTTCATTCTCAGACAAGGCCTCTGGTTGGATTTGCAGCAGCTCCTTGTTTACTGACCAGGTCTTTCTCACTGATGCCAATGGTTTCCACAGTGCACAGGCTAATGGAAAGTGCTCTTGGCTTGGAATGGCCTTGGAGTGGCCTTGGAGTGGACTTGGAGGGATCGTGCTGCCATCCTATTCACCTGGTGTCTCCAGAAAGGGGTTAACCCACCTGGGAATGCCAGGTTACTGACCCGGTTCCCAGCCTTGGAGTGCCCATTGAAATCAAGGCAATATCTCACCAGAGGGGTGGGATGAAGCTGTAATCCCACAAATGTGCAAATATTTGGATCAGGAGCACTCAGTGCTTCAATGTCTCTCACAGACGGCTGAGAGTGTGTTTTGCTAAAGCAAACTGCAATTACATTTAGTATCTTCAATTTAGCTTGACATGTTGCCTCTAGAAAGAAGAGATGTCTTACATTATGGGCTCTGTAGCACAGACAGCATCTCCGACCCTCTCCTCTCTCCTCCTGAGACCCCCAGAGCCTCTCCCAGTCTGCATGAGCAGGTGAGCAGCACTGAGGGCAGCAGGAAGGAGCTGCTAATGCACAGCTATTTCTGTCACAGCCAAGACCATCGTACAACCCTGACAGAGGAAACTAAACCAGAGCCCACGTGGAGACCAGGAGCAAAAGCCAGTAGGAACCAGCCAGCAACCAGAGGAAGGAGCTCACCAGAGCACAGTGGTGCGTGAAGGGAAGCACAGGCACAGCTCTGCTCTGGTCTGGGGCAGCAGAGTGAGGGAGTTTTCCCCAAGCTGAGAGCCCACCCAGCAGTGATGGACTTGGTTTTGCTTTCCACTGCCTTCATGGAGTAAAGATCTCTACTGTCCACATTCCATGCAAAAGAGAAGGTCTCCTCCCCTTTCTTAGGGAAGAGCAACAGACTGGAGACAAGGTGATGAACTAGACCCACTTTTGCTTCCTCCAGGAAGTTATTTTTGGCTTAGTACTGTTGGATGAGCTGATAACTCCTGGTAAAGGTAGCAGTCAAGTCCCCTGTCCAGTCCCACACACCAACACCTATGGTGGCCTTTTTCACCACCTTCCCCTTTCTTGTTGCAGTTTCAGCTTTTACAGTATATGAAGCCCTGAATTTTCTCATTATCCCACTGTTAAACTGAACTTTGGGAACAGCTGTGCCAGTAGAGGTCTCCTTGGGCTCATGGCAAAGAGCAGTCCCTTGTGGGCCAGCCAACACTCTTCTCCTAATATACTCTCATTATGTCAATCCAGGTTACTTTCAGGAATATTTCTGTTGCCAACATTTTCCATGATATTCTTTCAAACCACTTGTAGCTTAGACCAGGTTTTGACCACACTCCTACCCCACAGTCCTCTTCTACCACATCACCACATGTGGGTTGCAGGTGTACCACCCATTACAATGTCCTCACTGGAAGCCAAAGAGAAAACACAAGTTGTGTGAATAAAGTGCCTTAAGACCCCTCTCTAAGGAATGTCAAGGAGCTGTGGTTTTCCTGCAGGTCTCATTGCCTCCATGAGGAAGTCTCAGCTCCCCCATGTCATTTCTGTGACACAACGCATCTGTATTTAGATGTCCAGCCTCTCCCAAGGTTTCTGGAGCTCCAGGGCTCATCAGGAGCTGTGGTGGTGTGTGTTTGTACAGCCCTCACAGACAGAGGGGCTCTGAGTTTTCACAGAGAGTTTAAGCGATGGGAATGCTGATACCTGGCAAAGCTGATGGTTGGCAGGAGGAGTTTTCGGGGCTGCTTGGTGTGAAACACGTTTTCAAGTCCAGAGTGAATGGTGAACATGAGGAAGAACGAAGCACTCCAGGAAAAGAGGCAAACACTTCCACAGCAGGGCAGCACTGGAGCATGGCTGGCTCTGCTCACACAACCACTGCTGTGCCAGAGGACACTGTGCAGGGGGGACCACTGCAGTGATGTCTGTCCAACAGCAGGCATGGGCTGGGCTTTGCCACAAATCAGGGATGAAAGTGCTCGCCTGTTGGTGCCCATGGAAGCTGAGCTCCCACCCGTGCTCTGGTAGTTGCTGGTGTGTGCCTGACCGATTTCAAAGGCTGAATATTCTGAACCTGTTCCTCCTCTTCAGACCTGGTGGCACAGGTGCTTGCTGAAAGCACCAGGTCTCACCAGGGCTGCCAGAGATCCTGCTGGCAAAGCACCCTCCCATCTTCTTGCCTGGCCTTTCTGTGGCCCTGCTCAGCAAGGCTCAAAGGCACCTGGAGGTGGAGGGTCCACGTATTCCACGTGGCTGCAATTGGGGGCTGCAGCAAAGCAATGTGGGCTTGGATGGCCCGTGTGATGGTGGAAAAGGATGTACATGAGGCAGGAGGGAGAGGGGGGAATGCCACTGTCCTTGGGCTGTCATCACTCTGTCATAGTCGGTGTTTAAATAAACCCAGCAGGCTCCAAAGCTGTGGCTGGGGTACGCCCAGAGGAATTCACCCAACTCAGCATCTAAATAAGGAAACCCTGGACTTGGAAAGCTGGTCTGTAGTGCGTGTGTGTGGAAGCAACGTCAGCAGAAGAAGGTCCCTTCCCCCTCCCTTCCTTGCATTAATGTTTGCTTTCGCTTTGCTGGTGAACAAATGAAGACAACAGCTGTGTTATTTAACAGTGTGCATTTTGCTAGCAACAAAGAATGGTCCTTTAAAACAGGCAAAATGCTGTGCGCCCTTCCAGGGAAATGTGGAACTGCAGGTTTGGCCAGAGTGACCCGAACAATAAAAGTGCAGCTGGAGCATTAAAAACATAGTTGGTGGCAAAGATGGTTGGGTTTGGCTGGGCTAACCGGAATGATGATCAAAAGGACAATTACGCTGCTTTAGGAGCGGAGCCATTTGCCACATATTACTGTAATGGCAAACCTTAAGGATTGCTGGTATTCAAAGTGCTCCTAAGTTAAAAAACCCCCACATTTCTCTATTGCTACTATTTTTCTTAAGGTCATTCAGATGCCGTAGCAGTTGCTTCCAAAGGAAACCCTTGGATGCAGCCCACGAGCAGAGGTTACCCTGCCTGTGCTGAGCGAAGGAGATAAAAGCAGTTCTTGGGGCCAACTATGAGCTGACCTGGAAGCAGCCACAGTGGGTACCAGAAGTGATGAAACCACATCAATGCACAACCCCACATGTGCTTGGTCAAAATATTTCCCCTGCTCTCAGCTTGCTGCTTGTATTTGCCTCTTTGAGCTGCCTTGACCCCACATTGCAGCATAGACCAGCAGTGAGTCTGGGGAAAAGAGTGAGCTGAATATTCATGCTGTGGTTGTGAGGAAAGTTGTGCGGAGAATAACTCTGACATGAATGACACAACACATCCAACAGCGTGTCTGCAGCACTCAGCGCTGAAGCTTGAGTGTGCAAGGCATTTGGAGACCTAAATGGGGATGTTTGCGTAAGCTCAGGTGACAGGCAAAGGAGATATGATGCATCTTGGGGGTTAGTTTGATGCAAATGGGTACTTGAAAAGAAATGTGATGGTTGGTTAGCCAAAGGCGAGCGGTAATGTGTGCTAAAAAGGCTATTGTATTGATTGAAACGCATCTAGAAAACATCAGACTGATGTAAAACATGAGTAATCAGCAGAAGCTAAAGGCTATTCCATGGAGCTCACCAGCATGTGTTTTTGAGCACCCTTCATTAATAAATCAATGGAATGCTCGTGGTGGCACAGGGTTCAAAGCAGCTCTCGGTGAGCTGTCTCAGGCTGTGGGAGGAGGTGGCTGTGCCTCCAAAGTGGTGATGGCTGCTGGGGTGCTCAAGGACACCAAGGTCTCCCCTTGTGGCCAGCAGTCATGGAGGATGGTGGTCCTGGGATCTCTTAGGGACAAGATGTCACAGGGCCCTAACTGCAGAGTGAGGGATCTGCCAGGGCTCGCTCAGCATCAGCAGCCTCTCCTGCTCTGCTGTTGGACCCCAGGCTGGAAAATCCCACTCACTGTGCAAGGACAGTTTGATTCCACAGAGTAAATCCCTCACTCTCGTCCTGTATCCATTGCAGGGGAGATCTCCAGTGGCTCTTACAGAGGTAGTCAGGGAGATTCTGTGGGTCATGTGAGACAGGAATGAGGAAAGTTCTTGCAGAACTTGCATGATGGAGAGACCTGGGATGTGGCCCTTAAAAAGAGTGTATTTTCTGATAAGGAATTGAACTTCCTCTGCCTCCTGATGGTGTCTTGACCCACTGACCCCTCAACACTTCTGCTCCTGGTTACTGTGTATGGAGGCCAAATGGGATCATAGAATCTCAGAAGGGTTTGGATTGGAAGGGATCTTAAATACCATCTCCACCTTTCACTGGACCAGTCCTGAAGGACAGGCAGGACCCCTTCCTCTCCCCCATGCTGAGTCTGCACAAAACCCCTGGGAGGTTTCCCCAGAGAACTGATAAGCTGGGTCTGTCCCAAGGAATGTGTGGGATTCACACCCCATTTGAAAGTTTTAGGATAGGGAGTGCTCCTACTACAGCTATTCTGCATTTTCTTGTCCCTGGAGCTTGACTTTTATTCTCCCCCAGCCCAATAAGGTGCCCTCTGAGCTGGCCTGGAGGTCTGGTTTCCCCACATGGTCTCTTTCTCACTATGTGATTTGTACAAAATCCAACATCTCTGTCCAGAGCTGGGTTTGGAGAAAGGGGCCAAGAACAAGTAATGGGACCAACTTCTTCTCCAGGGAACACAAATTCATGGATCTTTCCATGCCTAAGATGGAAGCAGGACCAGCCAAGATCAGAAATAAAGGTGTTTTCTGGCTGCCCTCCCGTCCTCGGCTTGCAAAGCAAGGCACATTTTGAGCACTTCTCCATGCTAGTGAGGAGCTCCTGTCCTGGCACCATTTTTAGCTCCTACATCCTTCCACTCCTGGGATTTTCAGCCTGTGAATGTGAGTTAAAATCTGCACTGGTGTGAACTGCAGCTCCCTGTTCCTGCCTGCACCTCCTGGCGTCTCCAAGGCTGGGAACAGGCTGTGCTGGTGGCTCGGGAGAGGTTTTGGTGCACCAGTGAGCTGAATGGCTTTGGGATCTTGGGAAAGGTTGCTGTCTCCATGCTGGTGGGTCATGTGGCATGAGCTGCACGCCAGCTCTCCCCCTCCTGATCGTAATGCAGGCTGATGGCCCTGTCACGGCGAGAGGCGGTGATGCCGCTGAGCCTGACGTGGCCCTGGGGTGTGACCGTGCCGTGGGTGTGCAGGGGTGTCACTGCCCCGTGACAGTGATGCTGTGGGACACGGGGTCACTGTGGTGACATGGGGATGGGCTGTGATGGCGCCTTGGCAGGCACTGGAGAGCTCTGCAGCTGATACAGGAGGAGTGGGATGGCACCACAGACAGGAGGGTCTGTCACCCATGGTGGGTGAGGGAAGGGGTGTAGCAGGTGATTGGGTTGTGGGGCTCAGCCTCCTCCCTCGTGGAATCATAGGGCAATGGGATGGGTTGGGTTGGAAGGAACCTTAAAGCTCATCTCATTCCACTCCCACCAGCCCAGGTTGCTCCAAGCCCGGTCCAACCTGGCCTTGGACACTTCCAGGGTTGGGGCAGCCACAGCTTCTCTGGGCACCCTGTGCCAGGGCCCATCAATGACAGTGCTCAGCCATAGGATCATAGCCATGCTGAGCTTGTTTGGAGGAGCTTGAGCCCCCCACCACCAGCTCTCCAGCACAGGGCACAGGACATGTAGAACTCTTAGAGCTGTGATCTCCCTGAGTTTGTAGTCACAAGCTTGACTTTCCTAAGGATCCTAGAAATTAAGGTATAGATTAAAATTCACTCTGGTGCCCACAGCTTTGAACCCCTGTGGTGAGCAAACCACACACGAAAGACTTGTGTCTGAGCAGCACAAAGAATCACAGAATGGTTTGGGTTGGAAAGGACCTTAAAGATCATCTCATTCCAAACTCTGTTTTTCTGACCTTTCAAAGACAGAAAACTTTAGGAGGGAAGGAGGGAAAGAGTTCAGTTGCACATATAATGCCCATTGCAGAGACCACCAAAAGCAAGATACTAAAAAATGAAACAACCTGTCTATTCTTGGCCCTCTCCCTCCTTCCACCACCAATTTGTACAGGAAAATTGAAGTTTTCCTTCAAGAACTATGCATTTTTAATGGATTTTATTTACATAATTTTTCTGTCTAATAAGATGGGTTTTAAATGCATTAACTGCAGCATAGTTCTCTCAGACCTTTGGAGAAAAGAAGCTACAATAAAGATTCTTGTCTCTTAATATTCTGGGTTTCAGGCAAAAAAAATTATACTGTAAGATAGGAATGCTTAAAAAACCCCCATAATTTCACTGAACAAGAAAATCCAGTTAGGAAAAAACCCCCTGTATTGGAAAACATCTATTTGCCCACAAAATAATGTAAAAATAATGAGTCCATATTCCTCTTTGATGTGTGTGGCACATGCTCCTTTAAGGAGAAATTCTGTATTTCAGAGATAGTGTGCATATCGTGGAATGAAATGGTTGTTATGGCAACAACTCTCAAAAGCAAGTACTTAACTGAGAAATGTGTTCCACATAGCCATAGAAAAATGAAAACATGAAAACAGAGACAGGAAGAATGGACAAACAGAAGCAGTATGAGATGGCAAAGCCATTTCTGATTTTCAGGCGCACAGAGAAGCAGCACTGAACCAGCTTTGGGGGTTTTTAATTTTTATTTTAATTTAAAGCCAAAGTTTAAAGCTGCATCTGTTACTGGAAGGTTTAATATGGCTTTTATTTGATGCTGATGATTTAAAAATTAAAAAGTGAGTTATCATCTTAGCCCATATTACTGCTGTGGACCTAAGGATGGGATGCAGCCGGGCTGGGGTTTATGGCTCTTGCTGATCTATCCAAACACACCCCCAGCCCGGGGCACAGGGACCTGGCACTCCAGGGAAGCTGCATTTCCAGGATCCCTGGCATGGCTGGATCCAATCCCCCATGGCTCAGAGCTCATGGGTCTGCACTGCTGCCTGGCAGGTCACTGGAGGGTGCTGAAACTCAGGATGGTGGGTAATCACAGAATATTCTGGGTTGGAAAGGACCCACATGGATCATCTAGTCCATCTCCTCCCAACCAAGAAGCCTGCAAGAAGGATGGAGAGAGTCTGGACCTGGAGTGACAGGACAAGAGGCAATGGCTTCACACTGGCAGAGAGAAGGCTTGGATTGGATATTAGGAAGAAACGCTTCCCTGTGAGGGTGCTGAAGCCCTGGCACAGGTTTCCCAGAGAAGCCCCATCCCTGAAAGTGTCCAAGGCCAGGTTGGATGGGGCTTGGAGCAACCTGGGCTGGTGGAAGGTGTCCCTGCCCGTGGCAGGAGGTGGAACAAGATGGTTTTTAAGGTCCCTGCCAAACCAGGCCATTCAAGGATTCTCTGATTATATGATTCCATGATTCCACAAGGGCTTGCTGCAAGGCTGAACACCAGCCCCACAGGCCCAGCCTGGTCATCCTGCCATCCTGGCCACCTCCCAGGTCAGTCCAAAGCACTGTGGGACAGAGACAGAGAAGCACTGGCTGCCCTTGGCATTGCTGGTGTCTTCTCCCATCACAGCCACATAGTCTGGAGACCAGACCATTTCCCATCCTGCAGAAGAAAACCCTTCTGGTCACTCTCTTCCTGGAAAAAATGTAATTCCTGAGCTCAAATCTACTCATGAGTTTAGCCCAGGACATGCAAACAAGGCAGAAAATGTTGTGGCCAGACCGTGTTTTGTTTCAGGATCCATTTCAGCATTTCCAGTATGGCAATCCAGACTCCTCCAGCACTGGCAATACCTGCTACTTCCATAATATTCCCCATTTCAGAAGCACATACCTGACTTTTGGTTAGTCCCTGAGCTCCATTTGGGTCTGCTCTCCTGGCTGATAACTCATTCTGCACAGCCTTACCCTCAACTGGACCCCCTTCCCCTTTGCAATTCCTGTAACTCCTTCCATAGAGATTCTGGGAACAATCTCTCTTGAAAGACTAATTTCCCATCAGGCTCTGTATACAATATTTTGTTTAAATCTAGACAGATTAGCTCCTCTGCTCCACTCTATTTTTCTATTAAAATGATATTAAATTAGTCTTATGTGATCTACTTTTGATAAAACCTTCCTGCTTTTCTTCCCTCTTATTTCGTGTTTGCCTCCACATCCTCAGAGGTCCATATCTCAGTAAAATTTGCCAAGATGAATGGAAGGGCCTGAAACCAGAAAGTGAAGCAGCAAAGAAAAAAAAAATTATTAAAAAACCCTCTAGTATTTGAGGTAAGCCAGACTGATCTTCCTGATTTCTTTAAGTACTCTGTTCCATATTGAAGCACCCATGGAGATGAGAGAGCCCTGGGAACTGCCTCAGATGCAAAGTGACATGTGCTAAAGGGTTCACTCTGGTGGGCTCATGCTTGAGGCATCACCAGGTCCGTGCTCAGCTCAGCTCTTTTCCCTGCACATCCATACCAATCCCTTCTTTCCCAGCGTGGCCTCTTCCTAGGAAAGGACAAACTGAGCTGGGAGCTGGAGTTCCTGGGGAAAACCTGAGTGTGTGGTGGGGGTGGCTCTGGCCAGCCTTGCCCTGGGTTTGTCTGGTCCCAGCTGGGGGTGAGGAGGGTCTGGGGTGGGATCCAGTGTTGGCTGTGGCCAGTTCCTGCTGCCATGGCTCCCCACACTGAAGCACTCAAGGTCATCACTGGTGGATGTCACCTTCTGTTTAGCAATGCCAGGTGTTCCCATGGCTGCTGGGACCCCACCAGACCCATCTCCAGGAGGAAAACAGCAAAAAGATCAGGGCAGGTGGGGATGGCATCACTTGGCTTCAGGACTTCTACCCCTCACTGACCTCCTCAGAACAAATCCCTGAGGATGCTGGTGACCCTCAGCTCCACATCTGGGGCAGGTACACCAAGCTCTCACTGCTCTGAGCTGTGTGTCCCTCTCCCTCTGTGATCAGCAGGGAGAGGAAGCATCCCCAGACCTCAGGAATCCCAAGGCTATGTCTGAACAAGGAGGCTGAACCCCTCCAGCGCATCCATTCCTCTCCACTGCCTTTTCTGGAGCTCATTGCTAACCCCAAACTTCATTTGGGAGACAGACACAGCCTGGCTGGATGAGGATTTATCCAGTGCTGCGTGTGACGAGTGAAGGGAAGGATTTCTCAATCTAACCCAGGTCTGCTGAATCCTCCTTGGCAAATAAGTCACTTACACATCCCAGAGGCAAAGCAAGAATTTGTAAATGAAAACTTTTTCAAATAAATCTTTTGTAGGATTTACAAACCTTCTGATCGGATTTGTAACTCCAGACACAGATTTGTATACTTGCTGTGAGATGTGAAGGATTTAAAAACCCATCTCTTGACTTGTGAAACAATCCAACGTTCTAGAAACCAGGTAGCTAAAGCTAAGACTAAAAGCACACAGCACTTGGGCCTGAAGCTTTAGTGACAGGATTTATACATTAGAACAGGGAGATAATGTAACTCAGGTGTATTAAATCCTGATTTATTAACAAACTCAGAAGTAATAGCTTTACAAATAACTCCCAAGACATTTAAAAACACTTAACCCTTCGAGTACTAGCATTTGTCAGGCTGCCATCTCTGGGAATGTCAAGGAATATGTTTAAATATATCAGGAGAAATTCAGCTGCCCTGAAGACAAGCCCTGCAAACCCCTCTGCCTGGTGCTTCCCTCTCCCACAGGAGCTGGGAGCAGCTTCTCAGGGTCTGGGAAGGGACTTCTCCAGGTGCTGCAGACACCCCTGGCACATTTCTGGAGTGGTTTTTGGTCCCGCTGTGCTCAGACAGCTGCACGTCTCTGCTCGGTGGGATGAAGCCCTGCCACATCCCCCTCTGACATGTCCCAGTGCCTCTGTGGTCTCCCTGCCTTTATCAGGGCCAAGAAACCTCTGCTGGGGAGGGCACTTGGTGGGCTGAAATGCTGGGAAGAGGGCTGGGAGCACGGGGAGAGCAGGAGAAGCTGTTTCCATTACTGAGGGCTCTGTGAAAATACTTTCTGGGAATGCTCTCCCTGCCTCATCTCGTTCTCCTCTCCAGCAGTCTCAGGCTTTTCCCAGTTATCTCCTATCCAGGCTACTTGGCTTTGAGCTCCTCAGTGGTGGAGATGGGGAACCTCTGCTGTGGGGTGATGAGGAAGGGTTTCATGCCGCTGTTCCAGCTGTCTGTGTGCTCTTGCATCTTTAAACCCCGTGGGTTCAGCAATAACCAGAAGCTGATTTCTTCCTGGTCACAACCAATTCTGCACTAATTTTACCTTTGACAAACCTGTTGGAAGACAAAGGTTTCCACAGCAGAACCAGCTCTTCTCCATTCATACTTACACCAAACACACCAGCACAAGAGAATGGCATTTCCAGAGCAGTTGTAATTTTAAGATAGAAAAACCATAATTGCCTGAAGGAGTCTGACAGAGCTGCTAATTCCCCTTTCCTCTTGCCTCTGGTGCCCTATCAGCTTTTGTTTAGCCTAAGTGAGTTCTCAAGGCAGTGCCATGACCCAGTGAGCAGCTTGTTGGGATTGCCCTGGGCACTTGAGAGGCTCCACGGGCATCCAAACCCTCGTGCAGGGAGAGGAGCCCAGGCTGTTTTCAGCTGGTGAAAGAGCTCGATGCTGTTTGTGTCCAAACTTGCCTGGAAACAAAATGACCATTCACAACAGCTTGCTCTGCTAATGGTATAAAGTGCACTAGAAAATGAGTGTGAAAAATAATAGCTGCTTCTTGATGAGAGAGCCAAGAGCAGCAGCAAAGGCTGGAGCGCCACGTGCAGGAGGAGCCGCAATGGGAAAGGCACTTGACATCTCTCGTGGGTTCAGCTGGCACGAGCAATTAGACATTTTTAAAACTTAACTCTTATTCCCTTTGGTGAGCTTTTCTCTCTTCCTTCTATTTGGCTTTTTCACCAATGGCTGTTTATTATTTTCAGAGCATTCCTCTGTCGTGCTTTGGTCAGGATGGGTTATGGGTGGCTTGGGAGCACCCAGAAAGCAGCCCTGGAATGTGTGTGTGGGAAGCCTTCCTCCTGCTGAGGGACACGTGTCACTGCTGTGCCTGCAGGCACTGCAGCAGCTCTGAGATGCTCTCCTTGACCTACAAACCTCCACTTGGTTTGTTCCACCTAGAGAAGGGGAGACTGAGGTCAGACCTCACTGGGGTCTGCAGCTCCGATCTCTGCTCCCTGTGAGCAGTGACAGGACCAGAGGGAATACCTGGAGCTGGATCAGGAGGTTGAGAGTGGATCTCAGGAGAAGGTTCTTCCCCCAGAGGGTGGTGGGCACTGACCAGGCTCCCCAGGGCAGTGGGCACAGCCTCAAGGCTGCCAGAGCTCCAGGAGGGTTTGGACAATGGGACAGGGACAGGGTGGAATTGCTGGGGTGTCTGTGCAGGGCCAGGAGTTTGACTGGATGATCCTTGTGGGTCCCTTCCAGCTCAGGAGATTCTGTGATTCTGTGTTTTTACAAATATATTTAAGATCTGAGGTGCTTTAGGGATGAGGTATCTGCTGCACTTCCCTTTACGTGTTTGCTTTCTGCATTTTTCTCTTTAGACACAGAAAGATTTCCAGCTTCTCTCCAGAGCTGGCTCAGGTTTGTGGTGGACCAGAGCCCTGCTTCAATAAAACCTTCAGTCACCTGCTGAACTTTAATCACATCCTTTAGTTCAACTTTATTCAGGAAAGCTTTTAAGCATGAGATAAAATCCCAAGTGTTTTCAATGATTTGGTTAATCCCGATGGATGGGTTGGGCTTCATTCTCCTGCCAAAATGCACAGCAAAGCTCTCACTGAAGGCAGGGCTGAGGTTGGGGTCTCTGTGTGACAACTTTGAGTGGTGCTGGGGCAGAACGAAGTTCCCAAGGGCACTGTGATGGCTGATGCCTTGCAGGGAGAGAAGTCTGCCCATCCATCCATCCATCCCTCCATCCATCCATCCATCCATCCATCCA
>WBMV01007609.1:829100-949114 GCA_013396655.1 Campylorhamphus procurvoides | reverse complement strand
CACCCACCCACCCATCCATCCATCCTGGGACACTCTCTGTTGTCTGGGACACTCACAGGTTTGGGACACTCACAGGTTTGGGACACTCATGGCTGCATGGGGCAGGCAGGGGGGCAGTTCCTCTACTTGTGACACCAGGCAGGGAAGAAGAAGAGGTGACAGTGACACCTTTGGGTCATCTCTGCACACCCAGCTCCATCTGGAACCTCTCCCAGCAGAGGCACTGAAAACTCTTGGATGGACACGGCACTTTGGGCACTGCCTCTGCTCCCATCCTCCTCCTCATGATTCCAGTGACCAGAAGGGAAAGGGTTAAACCCCAAGTAATTAATACAAGAAGACTGTTCATTACTATAAGACGTCTGTGTATCATTAAATTTCATTTGAGTTTTAATTAGACAATTTTTTTCTCATATAAAAGTCTTTGTTGTGTCAATTAGTTGATTGACTATCATCTGGTTTCTGGGTTAGTGAAACCTGATCCGTTGTGAATGAATTTGTTTATCAGGGAAAAAGGACCAGGGGATGGAAAAAAAAATTCAATTAAATGCCAGTGTGTGGAGTGACAAGCAGTATTCGATAGGGCTTTTAGTTTAATTGCTTGTATTTCATTAAGAGATGTATTTATCAAGAGAATTCTTCATTTTCAAAAGATCTTGCTTGTCTTCTTGTTCACCGCTGGCTTTTTAGGTACTCTTGTGGTATTCGAAAAATTATAGAAGACTCCTTTTTTTTTTTTTAATTGGAAAAAGTACTTTATTGTGACATATCCTGAGAGTGTCACATCACTATGTGTGGTGACAGCCTTTTGATGACACCCAGAAGCAAAAGGCAGGGGGCAGGGTGTATCCCGACATCATTTGACAGGCTGTCACCAAAGATCCACCACTCCCTTTGCTATTCCATGGCCACTCTGTGTGTTAATCCTGAAGGTTTGTGTGAGCAGGAAACCACTCAGCTCCCAGTCCTGGGAACATTTTGGAAGGTCTGGTTTAAATCTTTTAAAAGCTGCAAATCCCTTTGGGAGGAATGGTTTTCATTTGTGTTGTATTTGGATTCCAGCTCGTTGCTTGTGGTTGACAAATACCAATGAAATGGCCTTTGGGAGGGCCTGGCAGGCACTCTCTGAACACGGTGAGGTTGATCTGAGCTGGTGTGGTCACACAGGGCACCCCTGGAGCACCTTCAGCCACCCTGGAGCACCTTCAGCCACCTTGGAGAAACATGCTGAGAGCACTGAAGTTTATTTTGATCATTTTCTCTTTATTCCTAATCCAGCCTAAAACCTGTGAAAAGATAAGCCTGTAGCTGGAATTGTTTGAGAGATTCCAAGATTCCAAGAAAGAAGATTCCGACAAAGCTTCCAGAATGTTAAATGAATGGTTATTTTCCTTTATGTCCAGGGTCCTGGAAGGAGCAGAGTTTGGTGACAGGGGGCTCACCTGCAGCACAGCTGGTGCCACAGGAGGGTGGTGGGACATGGATGCATCCATGTGGGACCTCCAGCATCACTGCAGTGAGGGTGAGACATCAGAGACCAGCTTTACTCTTGCAGAGCACTGGGGATTGGATGGATATTCCTTGGGAAAAGGAATATCCTCTGGTTTGGATTTAGGAAAACACCTGGCCAAGTGATCAGTCTGTTGGGTATTCAAGGAATAACTGGGTGTGGCACTCGGTGCTCTGGTCTAATTTAGAAGGTGGTCACTGGTCACAGGTTGGACTCGATGATCTTGGAGGTCTTTTCCAACCTAAATGATTCTGTGACTGTGTGTGGGGGGGAACTGGAGCAGAGGAGCCCGTGTGACACAGTGCACTTGTGCAGGGTATCACTTGGGTGAGGTGATCAATCTCCACCTCAAAACTAATTCAATAGCTTGCCCCTGGGAGCTTTGCTTTTCAGATATTGAGCCTTGGGAGCAGGGAATGTCTCTCCCTGGATTTGCTCAGTGCCCAGCAGAAATCCTGGCAGGGCCTCTGGGAGTCCCTGTATCATAAGTAGTTCTAATGAGTGCTAATTACACCCAGCACATGGGTGATGAAGCTCTTTCCTGAAACACATCAGTGCAGTTCAGTCTTTTCTGCTGTGCCTCTGTTCTGTGCCCCCTTTTGCTTGGGAAGGACAGCCAGGACAACATGGCCCACTCTCAGAAACTCATTTCTCCTATTCTGTGATGAGAATTCATGTTCCAAGGGTTCAGATAAGGTGTTGGGAGGCAATGCATGAAGCAACTGACAATTATATCCTCCCTAAATGTTTTGTCTGCAATGCTACACTGGCATCAGGAGAGTGCCTGGGACTTTCACATGAGCAAAACTGAACAGCACAGCATGGAGAGAGACTCCAGGTTGTTGCCTCTGGCTGCAAAATACCACTTTACAAATGTACTTGGAAAGACTTGAGATTTGGTTGAAGAGTCTGTATTTTACTTGAACCTGCTGAAGAAGGATGAAAAAATAAAAAGAAAAGGGAAAACAGAACCCTATAAAAACAGACCATCCTTTCCAAGAAGGTTTCATAGCAGAAGCAGCAGCAGATGATGAAGGGTGGGCAGGTCCTGGCACAGGGTGCCCAGAGAAGCTGTGGCTGCCACATCCCTGGAAGTGTCCAAGGCCAGGTTGGTCGGGCTTGGAGAAACCTGGGCTAGTGGAAGGGTGGAATGAGATGGCCTTGAAGGTCCCTTCCGACCCAAACCATTCTGGGATTCTCAGATTCCTGTGCTGCAGAGCCCACGAGCTGCTCCTGAGGTCCTGGCAGTGAGCCCGTGGTGGAGAGGGCTGCCAGCAGATGCTGTGAAAAGGCAGATCAGCAGCTCCAACCCCTCAGCCACAAACACTTTGTTTTCATCTCTAAGTAGCTGAAGAAGTTGTGCCTATCAGTAAATCTCCCTCATGCCAAGCGTGGTGTGTTCCCTCCGATAAGGGCTCTGTGTAAAGGCAATTATGTTTTCATTTGTTGTGAGAAAACTTAATACGCAGAGTGGCAGAAACGTTATTCATCCTCTGTTAATTACAAGCCACTTACTGCAGGGAATCTTGCAGAAACAAAAAAGTGGAATCAAATGAAAGCAAGGGAAGCAGCTTGTGCACTCGCCTTCAGCCTGGCTGGAATTAGCTCAGCGATGCCCTAATGCAAATTATTGCTAATAATGCAGCTTGGCCCCGTGTGTGACCTTGCCCTGGGCTCTGCAGCAGCACTGGGGACACAGGGCCAGGGCATATGGGTGGGAGATGCTTGGCACTGAGATCCAGGGGTGCTGAAAGCAGCAAAATTCCCATGGGACTGACTTGCCTGGACTCTGCCTGTCCCACTGTGAGCTCTGAGTGGAGCTGCAGGAGCATCCCAGCAGAGCCCCAGCTGGGCTGAAGAGTTTGAGCCATTGCCCTTTTTGCATGGTTGTGTTTCCCCCTCCAGGCTGTGGGATGCACCAGGGGAGGATGTGATGGTGCCAGGGCTGGTGTCAGTCCCTGAGCCCAGGAGCAGGACTGGCTGTCCCTGCAAGTCCCAAGCCAGGCAGGCACTGGAGGTGTTTGTGGTCCCAGCTGGCAGGCAGTCAGGATTCCTGGTTTTCACCCTGACAGGCTGAATTTGATTCCCAAATTGGGGAAACACTTGTGTTTCATACTGTGCCTGGTTTGGGGCTCCAAGGTGCTGTCCTAAGACTTTGGGATACCAAGGTGGCCAGGGCTGGAGCACAGGGCAGATGGAGGGAAGCTGAGGGGCTGAGCTGGGTTTGTTCAGCCCAGACAGAGGGCAAGGTGTATGGAAGATGGGGTCAGGCTCTTCCCAGAGACACAAAGTGGGAGGATGAGCTGGAGCAGGGGAAGTTCTGCTTATTTATAAGAATAATTATGTCACCATGCAGTGGTGAAATCCTGGAACTGGGGCTCAGGGAGGCTGGAGGTCTCTGTTACTGAAGATACTTGAAATTCATCTGAAGAAGGTCCTGAAGAACTTCCTTCAGCTGGACCTCCTGGAACGTATGAACTGGACTAGAGACCTTCAGAGAACTCTTCTGACCCATAAAGTTTGTTCTTGAAAGGTATTGGGATGGTTTTAGTTTCCCTGGACACAAGAGAGTTGGTGGTTCCTCATCCTAGTTGAGCTGCCTGAGCTCTCCTCACTTCTCTGGATGTCTCTGTCACGATGCTGGGTTACATTAGAAGTCAGTGAGGCACAAAAGCTGCCTTAGAAGGCATGAGAATGACAGAAAAATGTTTATTTGGGATGGCAAAGAACTGACTGTCCAGGAGGCAGGGCTGGGACCCTGCCAGAGCTGCTGCCTCTGCCCCTGCCTCCAGCACATCACCACCACCAGGCCTGGGAAACACTCCTGGGGGACATAAATTTGTCCTGTGGGTAAAAAGAGAAGGAAAGAAGCAGGGTGTGATCTGCACAACAGCAAAGCAACTGATGAGCACTGTCACTAATGCATTTTTCAGCACTGGGAGCTTAATAGCCTGACATAATGGAGGAAGCATTTTAATTCCCAAAGAAAGGAATTCTTTTTTCCCCCAGAAAGTAATAAATAGCAACTGTAACTTCTTTGAGAGAAATTTCACTGCAGATCTATGTGATACCTACTGAGAAACTTCCTTCTGAGTTCATCCATTAAGTACAATGTTATTTGCATTTTGCATCCCTTTCAAGTACCTCTGGGTAAAGAGAGACTTCATAGAAGTTTCCACCTGAAATCTCTGTGTGGTGTTACAAGACGTGAATTTTCCAGGGTCTATCACTGAGTAATTTTGTCTTTGTCACACAAATATTGCTGCTGAGCTCCTCAGACCAAAGCAGGGCACTCACCAGACCTAAAACCCCACGAGCACATTCAAGCCTGAACATGGGCACAAGCTGCAAACAACGTTATTCGAGTCATTGGAATAACAACTAAATTCTTGATCACTCGGATCTTTCCAGGAATGACCAGGAAAAAAATAAAAGAAGTGAGATTCATCATCTCAGCCCTCAGCTGTGAATTTTCTGCTCAGCTCTGCTGCTGATACTGAGAGAGCAGATGCTTCTTACTCTGCAGAAACACGGCGTGTGAAACAGTATTTTAACAGCTTTATCTGATATTTTATATCTCACTGTCAAACATAGCAACGATTCCACTTCTATTTGGGTAAGTAATCTGAAAAGAAGGCAGCAATAATCTCTCAGGAGAGCCAGGCACGGGACTAATTACTCCAGCTAGAGATTTGTAAAGACACATTTTCAGTGCTGGGATTTTATCATTCCACAGGGTAATTAAAAGACAACCCTGTCAAAGGAAGTTTTGCAGTCTTAAATATTCTTTTTCCTCTGTGAAGAATAACCCTTTCCAAGCTCAGCATTGGGATGGCTTTATTTGCCAGTGATGAGGGAGGGGTGCTTGTGGGATTTGTCCACCTGCCAGCTCGATGTTGTGCTTGGTGGGCAGAGAAGGGGCTGTTTCTGTGTCACAGAATCCCCAAATGGTTTGGGTTGGAAGGGACCTTAAAGCTCATCTCATCCCACCCCCTGCCATGGGTAGGGACACCTCCCACTAGTCCAGGTTGCTCCAAGCCCTGTCCAACCTGGCCTTGAATGTTGAGTGTTGGGAAGGAGGGCTGCTTTAGCACAGGGAGAAGTGATCTGGCCACTGGAGAGGTTTGAAGAGACACTTCTCTTGGGCATGCTGGGCAGATTGTCAATGCTGTAAGTCAGAGTTGTGCATCAGCAGCCAACCAGAGGTAGAATTTCTGCTTGCAGTTTGTTTCTTCAGTGAAGCATTTGCTGCAATCAGAACAATTCAGACTGAAAGAGGGGAAATTTTGGTTAGATATGCAGAAGAAATTGTTCCCTGTGAGGGTGGGCAGGCCCTGGCACAGGTTGCCCAGAGAAGCTGTGGCTGCCCCATCCCTGGAAGTATCCAGGTTAAAGAGTCAAGCAATATTCACAACCTCCTCCAGGTCTGTTGCTGGGTTTTCCAAAAGCTGTCACTGAGCCATTTATTCTTTCTGATAACTCAATAACATGGATCATTTGAAAATTCAAGTGTGGGCATTGCCTGCAGGTCCCCAGGACTCCCCCATGGCAGCAGGGGTGCTTCAGCACTGTGACAGGGACATGGGATGGTCCATGCAGATGAAAGCAGAGGTAGCACATCTGGACTGTGTCATCCATGGGATGCCAGGTCAGCTGGAGACCTCTGCTTCCCATCCTGAGATCCCAGGTCAGCTGGAGCCCTCTGCTTCCCATCCTGAGATCCCAGGTCAGCTGGAGACCTCTGCCTCCCACCTTGGGATCCCAGGTCAGCTGGAGACCTCTGCTTCCCACCTTGGGATCCCAGGTCAGCCTTTGCTTCCATGCAGACCCTTTCTGCACCTTCTCACTTAGGCCTCCCTGGTTTTTTTAAAAATGTGTTTTAAGTCCAAGAAAGGATCTGGAAGTTAAGGGGTTAACTCTTAGGTAAACAAGCCAACTTTGGAGCTGACTTCAGTGTCCTTGGGTTGAAGGGGAAACCACTGGCCATGGTCTGAGAGCAGGGCTCTGCACCTGCACCGTGTCTCCCTATCAGCTCTTCCTTCTCTCTGCTCCTGCCTTTGGATGCTCATGGGGACCAGGGACATGACAGGCCAGTGGGACTGATGTGACACGTGTAATGAGAGAGAATGAGTATAAAATGCAATGTATCACAAAATTAGCACCACCCAACTGCCTGTTCCTTGGCTTCCTGCCCATTCCCCTCTTTATCTGGGCATTGTTTAATTGCCTAATGGTTATACTTTATGTATTTTTAGCTTGCTGTGAGCATGTAGAAACGTAAATTCAGCATTAGAAGATCACTTAACAAAGGATTCCTTATCAGAGAGGTTGACTTTTATTTCTGCCCCAGGATGTGAAGATTTTAGGCTCCAGCTGTGCCGAATCCAGCAGAGGGGAGTTAAAGCCCTGTGGCAAGACTGGTGGATTCAGTGCCATGGGGGTTTGTATCACCCAGCTTGTTGTTTCCCTTCCAGCAGCATCCTTTGCTCAGGGTCCTCTCTTCCCTGTGTGGATCATTCCTCACCAGGAAGGTTTTTGGAGATTCAAAAACCTGGGCATCAGAGAGTTGTTTGGGCTCTGGAGGTGAATACTGGACCATGAGTTGTTGAACTGGGAAGAATTGTAAAAAAGGGGTCCTAAGGGAACAGGGCAATTTCTCAAGCTGAGTTCCGAGCTCATGAAATAACAGTCTGTGACCATGGAAGGCACCTGAGCCCTCCTTGTGTCCCAGCTGTCCCCACATTTCCAGTCTCATTTTAGCTCCAGTGAAAGTGGAGGGACTCCACATGCCCATGTCTGTGTCAGAGCCTCTGGAGGAAGAGCAAACCAGCAAACTGAGGTGAGAGTTCCCCATTTCCTCCGTCCCAGCCAGGCCACAGAGCCTTGCTGCAAACACCATTATTCTATGCAGCCATTTACAGTCCTTTTTTCCCCCAAGAATCACTATGTAGAAGTTTTCTCATGTTTCTACGAAGACAATTCCCTAACATGCTCTTTATCTGCCAGGGAATGCTCTGATCAACAGAAACGATGCTAGCAATGGCCTAATTAAGCAAAATTAACATTTTATCATTTAATACTAACATTTAATCCTATATTCATGCAGCCTGCTTTAAATATACTCCCTGCACATCCCTTCCTGTAAGTCTCTCATGCTCTGCCAGCTCCACTCTGTTTTTATCCATAAGGAATTGAGCTCGTACCTGTGACAGGTGCAGAGTGGGTTGAATCTTTTGATCATCACACAAACCACTCATCCTGATGTCCTTTAATCTAAGCAATGCAAAGAAAATCCTATGCACTCGCTTTATGCTCCTTCCATCTCCCCGAGTTTAAACAGGAGGCTCCGCAGCTACAGATCAATGGACCTAAATTGTTTGTCTTTAACTTAGGTGGGTTTAAAGGAAAGCTGCTCAGCCCAGCTGTCTGGAAGTTCACAAGATGGGAAGGGCTCTGTGCTGTTTAGTGATGGGGGAATTTGAGTTACCTTTGAAACTTGGTTTAGTTTTTACAGTAGTCAAGTAATTAAACAGGAGAGAAAAATCACAGCACATCACTTACTGCTACATTCTCCACGTCTTTCTTCTTGTGCTGAAGCTCAGAGTGGAATTCTTTAATTTATCAATTATTAAGAATTTCTACAGTTCACAAATGTGTGGCATTTTCTCTTTTTTTCCCTTCTGGGAGTTATTCCTGGATAATTTTTGTGGAATAGTGGATATTCCAATACTGCTATTGGTTCACATGGGTGGTGTGTGTGTAACACATCTTTATGTTCCTGTCTCTGGTATCCACACACCAAGGTGGGAAGACTGGGATGGAGGATCTCAATAATGGGATAAAACACAGCTCTGCTTTTGGTGAAGTGTCCAAATTTGCACTTTTTCTCTCTATTGAGTGATTGAGTGTTGTGGGAAAAGAAGAGGAAAGGGGCAGTGGAGGGTCTGGACTGGTCATGGTGCTCACATACATTGGATGTGATTGCTGTGAGCCAAGGATGTTTTGAGGGAAAGGGAGACACTGGTTAAATCCCAACCATCATTCTTGGCCCTTTGATGCCTCCTTAAAACCTCACATCCATTGGCACCACAAAAGCTTGAATGGGACCCCCAAAGAGACTTGTGTCATCAGGTGCCTCCATGTAATAATCTTATTTCACCTGCCCATATAGGTGTGAGGAGAGGCCAGGAGAACCCCTAAACTGCTGAAGATGCAAACTGCTGTTTTATCTTATATTTAACCTAAAAGTTCACTTCAAATACAAACATTCTATCATGAGAGTGGAGAGAATTTCTCACTGTGAGACCCCAAATTCTTTATTTAGAAGAAACAGGTGCTGTTCCCTTTAATATTGCCATCAGGATGTCACAAGCAGAAAACCCCCCAACTTCAAACACAAAGTGCCCTCCATGCTATGCAAAATATCACAGAAAGCTTTTTTCCATTACAGTGGTCACAGGCCATTTTGCTCTTCACTGGTGACAGGGGACCATTAGAATACAATCCCTGATGCCTGCGTATCGTAATGAAAATCATATTTCTTCCTGAACTGGTACATCAATTGTCTTTTTAGTAACCTGGGAAGTGCAGCTGTATGCAAACCAGGGAATGCTCCTTCACTCTTAATCTGTTCTCCTGCAAGATAAGTGATAACTTCTTAATGTAACTTTCCAGTCTGGTAAATAAGAAGTAGCTACAACATGATCCTGTGGTTTAAATAGAATCGTCTTCCTGAGACTGAGTAGCTGCTTTCTCTCCTCCCCTGGGCAGGAAAACTGATTTTGATAAAATCAGAGCATTCCTCTCTGTCTGTCTCTCTCTCTCTCTTTCTCTCCTTCCTTGGCACCTGCCTGAAAATCTGCAGGCAGAGCCATTTGCATTTCTAAAATCATGTGCTGTGGGAACTAGTCCTAAAAAAATACCTTGGTGGCAAGATGCTGTCCCAGCTCCTTCTGCAGCAGCACTGCATGGAGGGAGGGATGAAGTGGGGAGTTTGGGGCTGATCAGGGAGAGCAGGCAGGGACTGTGATAGTAGGGCATGAAGGAGGCAGGAATGGGGGACACCCTCACTGCTGTCCCTGCCACCAGGCACCAGTGCCCCCACTCCATCCACATCAGGCAGCACTGACTTCTCTACCTGCCTAACTCTGTGGGATGCCCTGTAGCCACCAGACCACTGGCCAGAGCTGCTCCTGGGGCAGCTGGCACGTCCCAAAGGGGAGGTGGGCACAGGGACAGGGCTGGTGGGTCCCTGGAGGGACAGGTGGGGGTCTGGGAAAGGTAGAACATCATGACCCCCTTTGGAATTACCCACCAGCAATCCAGGAGTGTCCAGCTCTTTGCATGGACTGCAGGCTCCAGTGCTGCCTTTTACTTGTGTGGTACCAACAATTTGATCCACAGGAGGGAATTTGGAATCACTGGATCATTAAGGTTGGAAAACACCTCTAAGATCATCAAGTCCAACCACTAACCCAGCACTGCCAAGCCCACCACTGAACTCTGTCACTAAGCACTGTGTCCACAGTTTCAGACACTTCCAGGGATTGTGACTCCACTGCTTCGCTGGGCAATCTGTCCCAGGGAATTCCTGAGGATGGCAGGTACTTGGATGTGCTGCATGGAAGTCACCCCCAGGCCAATCTCTGCAGCATCTCCTGTGGGATGGGGACACCTGCCCAGCTGAGGGACAAAACCTACTTGTGTATGAGCCTAACCTCACACCACAACTGAGAAACCAGGGGAAGAAATTTGAGTTAAAAACCTGGAAACCTTTTCCTGTGAGCAGCATTGTAGCTGTCTCTGGAAAGATTCTTCTCCTGGAGGTTTGATTTTTTTGTGTGTTTCTACTTCTCATACTGCCCCAAGCATGTGGATTTTTTAAATAGAAACTAAGATTTCTTTTAGCAAAGACTTGCTTGGCTCCAGGCAAGAACCCCTCGAGGGGTGCCAGGCTGTCCCTGGGCTGCCAGCAGAGGAGTGGTACCAGCACCCTGTGCCTGTCCAGCTGCCCTCTGCTCCACTGTCAGCTCCCCAAGGGCTCCAATGTCTTTAAATCCCTTTTTTGGGCATCCCGCCAGGAGATGAGGGGATGAACCCTGTCCACAGCTTGGTCAAGATGGGAGCACTCTGTTCTCTTCCCTTTTCCCTCTCTTCCCTCTGATTCACGTGCAAAGGGAACCTTGAGGAACAAATAATTCAGTCCGCTGCTGGATTGGCAAAGACTTTTATGAAAACACTATTTATTTAGCTTTGTCTGATACAACATCACCAGTGACAAGGCAGGGGACTGAGTAATAACAGGTCTGGAAGGAAAGTGCAGAGCAGAGTGAGCCACCAGCATAGGAGTGTTCCAAAAATATATAATTTTGGTTTCTGGTTTAATTAGGGTTTATTTTAAGTGGGTTAGCATCAACTAATGAAACAACTGTCACTGATGAACGGCTGCTGGGCAAGCTCGAGGAGATTTTAATCTCTGAACAGCAGCTCAGGCAGCTCGTGTGAGGGCAACCTGAGGAAAGTCTATTAGAGATACACATCAATTTAGAATTACTCATCTTAAGGGAGTATTGATGCAGAGGGGAAACCATTACAGACTCGAGAACTGATATTAGACAAGTGATCCAAACTCGGTGCTCACCTGAAAGGAAATGATGTTGTAGGCAGCTTGTTGTGTTACCTGCTGGAAGGGGAGTAGCTCTTACCAGAGCACCATGACTCCAAAGACCACGATGTGTGTGGGGAAGAGTTTTGGAGAGCAATGGCAAACAGCCATTGGTGGGACAGATGTGCACCCCAGGTTCCCCACAGCTGGTTTGGCAGGCAGGACAGTGGTGCCCAAGGGAGGGCTGAGAATGCCAGCCTGCTGATGGGGACACCGAGGCACAGCAAAGCCATGCAAATTCCTCGATGTTAACCTGGCTGTGGGAAACTGCAGGAATGAACCTGGCTGTGCTGAGGATTGCTCCTACAGCCCAGCTCCTGGGTTAGCCTCCACCATCAAGAGCCTTATATCCACTATGCACGTTGTTTGGAAACAGCTGGATGCCCCTGTGCTTTGGAAAAGGCCCTGATGTTTATTCATCAGACCTGAAATTAGCAGTGCCCTGGGTGGGTGTTGGCAGTGGCTGAGCCAGGGACATTCCCAGGCCAGTGGCCCCAGGAGTGACTTGGGCAATGGGGTGTGAAATCACAGGGACAAGTGTCAAGATCACTGTTGATTGCTGAGATGCTGTTTCCCTTCACCTTTCAGCAAGGCTTGGCATAAAACTGTCCATCAGACCTCTGGAGTCAGTTCCCCAGGGTGGTGAGGACTCCCCTTGCTTCTGTGGGACAAAGTCAGTGCCAGCCCTGGCTCCTTAGGGGCAGCTTTCCATGGGGGGTACCAGATGCAGGCCTGGCCTGGAGGATGGATGAGTGGGAGAGCAGTGCCAGCTTCCCTGGGACCCACATGGGCAAGAAAAGCACAGAAGAGCCACCCCTGAAGCACTTCCCAAAGAGAGAAGTGTGAGGCAGCCCTTGTCACTGGGATAGACATGGAGAGAAAAAATGAGGAAATTGTTATAAGGAAAGATAATTACCTATTTATGGCTATTATAAGGAAATTGCAATTATTACAAGGACAATAAGGCAAACAAGGACTGCTGATCACTCTGATGCTGTTTCCCATCTCCTTTCACAGCAGGCACCAGGTGATGGAGATGGGTTTTGTCCCAGGAAAGACCTGGGATTGTTACACAGCAGCTCCTGCTGCAGATCCAGACAGAATCAGGGCAGGAAGGGAAATCATCCAAAGGATGTTTGACACAGTAGAATTTGTTTTTACCTCTTTCCTTTAAAAAGCAAAGCAAAGCAAAACAAGTTAGGAAATTACATGCATGCTTCTGGAATGAGACAGTAGCTCAGGGTCATCTGTGTTTATTTCCAACATTTTATCTTATTTCCGTGAGCACTTTCTCAAAACAAGGCTTTTGGGTTTTTCCTTTCCCTTGCATGCCCAGCTCTGGAAGGTGAGCTCAGCTCTGGGCTGTCACACACAACCCAAACCCACACCACAAACACATCCCTCCTTCCCTGCCACTGCCCAATAAGGCACCTGTGCATTTCCCCCACGACTTTTTCTGTCACCGTTTACTGTGCTGGAGAAGAACAGTGATGCAAACACAGGCTGAGTTATTAGGGAACACGTTGATGACCCCAAAATTTAGATGACACTGTCTCTTGTGATCAAAACAAGCACTGACATGGCAAGAGCAGCCCAGCTGGGCTCCCAAAGCTGTGTTGGGGAGCAGGGCTGGCATCCCCTTCCCTGCATCCCAATGCCACACTGGGGACCAGGGCTGTCATTCTTCTCCCTGTATCCCACTGTCATTCTTGGAACCAGGACTGGCACCCTGCTCCCTCCATCCCAACACCAAGCTGGGAATCAGGGCTCTCATTCTCCTCTCTGAATCCCAGCACTGTCCTGAGGAACAGGACATCCTTCTCCCTGGGTCCCAGTGCATCCTCCTCCTCTCTGTCTCAGCCTCCAAACCTGATGAAGGTGTTTTCTTTAAGCCACCATGCTGGGAGTCACCAGCCCAGCCCACTCCTCCTCCAAACCAAGCAGCACATCTGGAGTGGGTTCTGTAACATCAGGGCTTTGGGAAGATTCATTTTCCAGCTGAGTTAGTTCCTGGCCCGGCAGCTGCAGGAGGTCTCTCCTGCCTCCCTCCCTGAGAAGGCAATTTGGAGGGGAAAAGAGTTAGGAGTTATCTAATTTATTACTTTTTTCAGCAGAAAGAGGAGAAAATTTATGTTATATGTGGATTTTTTTCTCTTCTTTATTATTTTTCTGGAATGAAATGGAGTTTTTTGATATATTGAATATATTTAATATTCAAATGCTGCGAATTTGCAGGACAGAGCAGACAGAGACTGCCTCTTGCGATAAGAGACATTATTACTGTTGTGAAGAATTCCTTTAAGATTCCATCTTAATCATTCTGCTATTGAAATGGAAGAATAAAGTAATAAAATTAGATGTTTTGAAAAGACTTGATTAAAAAAGTAATTATCCTGCCAGCTCACGGATTCCCACATCCTGTCAGGTTCCTCCAGCTCAGGCCTTCTCCTCCCTGAGTCCTTCTGCCATACCCCATGGGGATGGAACCTCTTTGTGCCTGGGCATCTCCAGGACACATGCCCTTCTTCCCTCCGTCCTCTGGACATGCCTTGGGGCTGTTTTGTGCTGTGATGTGCCTGCTGCTCCTGCCCCCCTAGACATTGAGCACTCCGAGTGCACGTGGTGGGGTTGTTGGGTGGGCTGTGCAGAGCCAGGAGTTGGACTCGATGATCCTTGTGGTCCCTTCCAGCTCAGGGTATCCTATAATTCTGTGACTCAGTGATTTCTGCCTCCCCAGCTGGGGTGTCCCACCCAGGCAGCTGCAGCACCCCAGGCTGTCCCATCACCATGACCCAGCAGCCCCACACAGCCCACCCTCCCTTGGCAGCACAGTGCAGATCTGGATGCCCACAGGACACCATGTACAGCAGCACAAAGCCTGCCAGGACTGCCTCAGATGCCCCCAGACCCTCCTGGTGCAGGGCTGCTGCTGGGGACTGGCTCCTGGCTGGGGCCATCAGGCTGGAGGGAATGTCACAGCTTCCTCTGGGCAGCCTCAGTTCCTGCTTTGGGCTTCATTAGCCTGTGTGGGTGTGCACAGGAGCCCTCTGAGGTCTGGGGCACGTGGGCAGCACCTCCAGCTTCTCCTTTGGAAGTGCCTTATGCCATGATGCACCATTTGGGGGTGATAACCTGGGGCTGTGCTACCTCATGCCCCAATCCAGGGTCCCACAGCCTGGCCCTGCACAGCCTTGTGGTCCCAGGATTCAGGATGGTGCCCCATGCCTTGGAGCACCCTCCTGATGCATGGGATGGGTGTGGGGTCTGCCCAGCACTGTCCCCAGCAGCAACTGGCCATGCTGGAGGGACAGGATTTCCCCTGGAGGAGAGGAGGGTCTGCTGCACACAGAGCTGTGCTGGGCCTCCCAGAGCCTCCCAGCTGTAATTGTGGAGCTCCTTCATTCTGCATTTCTAATGGGGAAACACAGATGGTGACAGCTGAGTGCAAAATGCATCTATTAAAATCTGCTGCTGATTGTTCCTCATAATGGGCTTTGGGTTTTTTGAAATAGGCTGTGGAGAATACACGTCCTTATTGGGGATGGAGCAGGTTACAGGAGCCTTGTGTCTCTGTCTGTCTGGCTCTTGCCCATTACTAGATATTTTTTTGGCCATTATTTATTATTTTCACAGCAGAATAACTGGAGATCCATCCCTTCCGAGGCCAACTGGGAGTTGAGTAAGTTCTGAATAAATTCTGACTGAAAAAATTCTCCAACTGGAGACATGAGGCCACCCAGGGAGGATGCTTTTCCCAGGAAAAGGGTCACCTGTACTCCAAGACTGACCTTTAAATGACTGGAGGCTCTGGTAGCCAGGCAGTGGGGGAATGTGTAAGGAAGCCATGCAATGAAAGCAAATTCAGCACCAAAAACTTGCTGTCGGAGAGCTGCAGGTTTGGGGAAGGCTGTTGTGTCTCTGGAAAGCCTTGTAGCAGAGGAGGATATCACCAGGAGCTGTGACCTTCCCCCATGTGCAATGCTGAGCTGGTCTGCCTGGGCTGGCTGGTGAACAAGAGGTGTTTGATGGTCCCTCCACACCCTGGGGACAAGGATCATCATCCCACTGGGGTCCCCAAATACCTCTGGGAAGAGGAGTGAGATGGGCCTGAAAAAACAGGGCGAGATCCTTTGCTGGACATCCTGAGTGCAAGGACATGTAGTTTGAGGGATAATCTTGAGATGGGAAGCTTTGCCTGTCTCTGTGCCCAAGTGCCCCACTGGGGGTGGATTTGTTTTCATGTGTGAAGCTGCTCTCCTTCAGCCACAAGGAGCTCATCTCCCCCTTAACCCCTCCAGGACAGAAGTGGAAAGGTGTTTGGTCACAGAGAGATTTGTGAAAGACAGGAGTGTCCACCAGACCATTTTCATGAAGCCAAGCTCCTTCTACTGGGGAGGAACAGACCTTTGTGTTAAATTTACCTGCTTTGTGCCTGGGGAACTTGGGTGGGTGGAGAGGAGAGGAGGGACGGTGCCAGTGGGAATGTGGCTCCTGCTGAACATGGCACGGTGCTGAAGGCACAGAGGAAATGAGATGACACCTAACCCAGGCCTGGAAAGCCAGCTCAGAACTATCCATGATGCCCTTCCATCATCCACCACTTGCAGGTCAGAGGACCTGTGAGACCAGCACGTCTATGGGGGGACCAGCAAAAAACCTCACAGATGAGGACAAAATGTCATGCCAAGGGCAGATATCTCCACTCATGCCCGGAGCAGGGAGCATTCCTTGCTCCCCACTGCCAGCCTGGGGTGATTCCACATCCCAGACACTCTGCGCTCTCCAGCAGCCCTGCCCAGCACTGCAGCCCCATCCCTGGGCTTTGCTGGCCCATCCAGCTCTGCCCACTGCCCAGCACCCCCTCCCTGCCTGGGACCTGCCTGCACCACTCCCACTCTGCTCTCTTGCTGGGCAAACTTTTGTTTTGCTGGAGAAAATGTCCAAGCTGCCAAGATTTCTCCCAAGTTGGAGTGTGAGCGAAGCTCCCACCGCTCAGGCAGTGACCTTATAATTAAGCAGTGTAGAGGACACTGCTCCCAGCCGGCTCCCTCAGTGCTTATATTTCAGTTTGGGCTACATCCAGCTCTGGTAAATCCATTAATTACACTTCATACAGTGACATTTACTGACGAATGAAAGATTTCATTAAGTCCACTTGCTTCCTAAAGCACAGTAAGACCTCGGACAAGCTCCCCCGAGCCCTGGCCCTGATTATTTGAGCATCAGTGTTGTGCTCCTTGTTACACACACCCCCCTCACCTGTGGGGAGGATTGAGCCAAAGATCCATTCTCTTTTCTCCACTGTGCTGCTTGGATGCAGGGCTGCAGAAGGCAAGGCTGGGTTCCTCCTCTCCAGCCGGGCAGCATGGCTTTGGCGCTGTGCAGGGACACAGGAGGCATCTCACTTCCAGGGAGAGAGAGGAGATGCATTAAACTTTCATGAGAACAAGTCAGTGACAAAGGCAGAACATGAGCTCTTCCCTCAGCAGCAGCTCAGGAGGACCCTCCAGGCGCCAGCCCTGCAGCACAGAGGCCACGTCCTGATGCCAGCCTTGAACAGACTCTGGTTGCTGCCCCAGTGGACACAGCACCTCCACATTTGCTCTCTGAAATCTTCTTTTGCCCAACCAGCATGTGATTTTATGACCCTCAGAATGTACTGAGACAGTCAGAGATGGCAAAGCTTGAAGGGCTGGGGTCTGACCTCTGGGGCAGGTTTGGGTGTAGCTCTCCTGAGCTCTGTAGAGTTTCCCTGGAGGATGGGACTGCACAGTCAGGGGTGCAATCAAGGGGAGCTTGGCTTGGGGCAGAGACCATTTCCAGGACGGGCTGCTGGTGTGAAGCCTGTTCTCTCCTGTGCTGCCCTCGGCTCTGTTCAGCCAAATGAAGACACTCTGGTGGGAGAGGAGAGGGATGGGATGCAGAGCACAAATAGCTGTGAGTGTTATGTCTGAGCAGCCTGTGTTTGAAGCAGCTTCCACAGCAGCTTTGAACAGCCGACTGCCCAACCACCTTCAGATCAGAGCAAGTCTCCACCTTCAGATCAAAGCAAGTTTCCATGTTCAGGCATTGCCCAGCAGGGCTGCTGTCTCTGCTCACATCCCATCCCAGGGATCCTATCACACCCATCGTGAGTCTGACCCACCTAACAACACCTCCAAGCAGAACTCATCCCACATCTTCTTTGATTCACTCCTTGCCCGCCCCAGGGGGGCTGCAGAGGCTCTGGACCAGCTCCCACACAGTGTAAGGACGAGCTGCTGTCCTGCACCTGCAAAGGTCCGTGGTTGGGAGCTGCCACAAGCCCTGCTCGGGACAACCAGGGGCTGCTCCCTGCAAGCAAAAACCAGGAGTCTCAACC
This sequence comes from Campylorhamphus procurvoides, assembly GCA_013396655.1. Taxonomy (NCBI): domain Eukaryota; kingdom Metazoa; phylum Chordata; class Aves; order Passeriformes; family Dendrocolaptidae; genus Campylorhamphus; species Campylorhamphus procurvoides. The sequence continues at coordinate 931,579 of WBMV01007609.1, read as the reverse complement.
CTCGGTAGCTGCTGTATCCAGTATTATTTCTGGCAGATCACTGGTGCCTAAATGACAGCTACATTAGCTGAGTCAATGCTGAGGATGTAAATGTGCAGCTGGCAGAGCTGGTGTTTAAGCAATAAGACATGACAGCGGTTGGGGTTTGAAGTGATTAGTGCCTGTCTCGGGTGTGCACAGAGGCAGCAGGCTGAAGGTCAAGTGACTCCCAAGTGCTGGTGGAGCACCGTAATCACTGTGGTGGGCACTGGAGAGCCCTGTGCTGTCAGGAGTGTGGCCACAGTGCCTGGACAGAGCTCTCTGAGCGCTCTCAGCCAGAGGGGACCTTGGCCGTGGCCAGGCAGAGTGGCACTGCAGATGTGACTGGAGCTGGCACAGTGTCACTGGGTCTGCCAGGACTCGGTGGGGCTGTGCAGATGACTGTGGCACTGCTGTCCCCTCACTGCCTGTCCAGGGACAGGTTCTGTGTGCTGTGTCCCCTCCATCCCAGCTGCTGCTGCAGCACAGAGACCAGCTGGAGACAGGTAGTGTGCAAATAGAGAACTGCTGGGGTACACAGAATAATAGAATCACAGCATGAGCTGAGCTGGAAGGAACCCACAAGGCTCATCCAGACCAGCCCCTGACCCTGCACAGACACCCCAACAATCTCACCCTCTCCCTGTCCCATTGTCCAAACCTCCTGGAGCTCTGGCAGCCTTGGGGCTGGGGCTGTGCCCACTGCCCTGGGGAGCCTGGTCAGTGCCCACCACCCTCTGGAGAAGAGCCTTTTCCTAATACTGGTATTCCTAATGCATCCTAACTGGTCTCTTCTTCTCTCATGGTTAGAAATCCTTGACTAAATCCTGGACTGAACATCCCTTCCACAGCCTTGGCATCTAGGTGGCATTGAGCTTCCTCATCACCTGACCTGCTCCACAGAAGAGCTGTGAGCTCAGCATCAGGGAGCCTCTTGCTGCTGCTGCAGGAGTGGGCAGGCAGGACATCCCACCCCTTTCTGTAGCCCCTGCAATACCACGCTGCTGTTTTACTTTCCCTCTTTCTTCTTTCTCCATTCAGCGCACAAGAGTTTTCCACCCACTTCACTTTCTTGACGTGCCCTTTCTGCCTCTGAAGGTGGTCCTGAGCCCTGGCTGAGGGGCAGAGCTTGCCTGGACCCTGATTAGGATAAAGGCAGCAGTGGAGCAGCCAGGTCACAGCAGAACCTGAGCTCAAGGGGCTGCATACCAGGGGGCTGCAGGCTGCTCTTCTGTTACTGGGTATTTCTCACCTATTACTGACTCTTTTAATGAGGGCAGAGTTGTGTAAGAGTGATTTTAACCCTTGCTTTAAAGAGACTCGAAGTTAATCCAAGCCCAAGAGACAGGTGGGTGTTCCCAGGAGTGGGGACTACCCAATTTATTGCACAGAGTGCAACGTGTCTGGTGACCTCCCTCTCTCCTGCTCTTGTTTTCTCCTGCCCTGAGAGAGGCTTAATGGGGTGGCTCAGGGGAGCAGCAGCTCCTGCATGAGATCTGCAAGGATGTCACACAGCAGTCCTGGCTCTGATGGGGAAAGATGTAAGGCCTACAGAAGAAGGAAATCAATTTCAAGAGAGGATTTTGGGTAGCTGAGAGTTGTCCTCCAGGGTCTTCTTACATCAAGAATGTTCCCAGAGCAGAAATGATCCTCTAAGACAAAGGGAACCAAATGGTGGAACTGGGAAATGCAATTATTCATGGGAACACAGAATGGTTTAGGTTGGAAGAGACCTTACAGATCATCTCATTCCAATCGCCATGGACAAGGGTGCCACCCACTAGGTCAGGTTGCTCAGAGCCCCATCCAGCCTGGCCTGGAACACTTCCAGGGGTGGGACATTGTGAGACACACAGAGTTGGTCTATGGTATCAGATGGGATTCTGTGAGTATTTATCTGCTGGGTACAAAGGGGACAGACCTCAGGAGAGAACCAGATCAATTGCTGGCACAGTCCTGGGAAGAGCTGTGTGGTCCATGTTGATACCAGTGATGTAGGCAGGGACAGGGAGGCTGTGCTGGGAGGTGCATCCTCAGTATCCTCAGGGAGACTGTGACCCCAGAGCTGAGGGACAGGCAGGAATCAGGAGGTGTGGTGGGATGGTGAGATGATGGTGCACAGAGGAGAGATATGGCAGAGGTAGGAGCTGAGGAACCAGGATAGGAGGGATGGTCTGCACCTCAACCACAGCAGAGCAGGGTGATAGTTGCCATGGTCCATGGGGTCCTAGGGGCATATTTAGGCTGGGAACTGTAGGCAGCTGACAAGTGAGGAAGAGTGCCTGGTTCAGGTGACCTGTTCAGCTTGGTGGATGCAGCTCCATGCACCTCCAAAAGGCCCAGCTGGACATGGACACAACAATTGCCATAAACAAAGGTGGTGAATGAGGCCACCTGTGACCCAGCTGACCAACAACAGCAGAGCCACAGCAAAACTCCTGTGAGCTCCTACACCAACCAGAGGCCTAAGAATTAAAACAGAGACCTCATCTGCTTGGCATCCACTCCAATGCCATCTCTGTGGGCACTGGGGAGCCCTGGTGAGGGAGGAGAATCCACAAAGTGCACTGTTTCTGCTTTACTGGAGTTGTGGGAGCGACACAGCAGGATGGTGGGAGGGTGACAGGGCGTGTGGTAATATAAAGAAGAACCTCATTAAAACACCAGGTGGAAAGAGGAGCCCCAGGGAATCCCTGTGGGTGGAAAACCTGAGGTCTAATAACAAAAATAAGCTAGAGAATGGTACTACCCTGAGAGCAGTGGGGGGGAAACATTAAGTGGGATGAGCAGAGCTGCAAATTTGGGCCACGTAGGGATGGTGGGAAATGTCAGCTACCCACACGTGGGCCAGGCTGGTGCCTCATTGGGCCCAGATGGAGAGATTGTACTTTTGGATGTGACAAAAATCTCTGTCCTAGAGATATCAGCATTACAACCTGTGGGATTGATTTAGGGGTTGATTTAGTCATGATGCAGAAGGTACTGGTGGGGCATCACCTGTACTCTGGGAGGCTTGGCATGGCAGTGTGGGCAGCAAGGCAGGTTGCTCCACCGAAAAATGAAGCAAAAGGACAACAGAAGAGGCTGCAAAGCAGCACAAGAAGAATTCAGAAAAGCTGGTGGGAGATCAGTTTAAGAAGGAGCCAAAGTGCTGCTTTTCCCAGCAGATTTCAGAGCTGGTTGTCCCAAGGAGGTGGTGGAGGCAGGTGGTGTCTGCAGGGTCAGGAAGGGCTGACACTAATTCATGGTCAGCAAGTCCCTGAATGGATGAACAGGCTGGGATGATGTCTCCTGGAAGTGTTCAAGGTTGGGTTGGATGGAGTTGTGTAGTGGAAGGTGTTCCTGCCCATGGAAGTGGGGGAAGACTAGATGATCTCTAATGTCTCTTCCAACCCAAACCATTCTGTGATTCCATGATTCTGTGGTCCCTAATCCAACAGCTGAGGACTGTCCCCAGGGCAATCCTGGATGCTGCTCCTAAGGCAGAACAGGCAACTTTTGGTGGCCCCTCACCCTGTTTCCTACCCTTTTCCTTGCCAGAAAGTATTTAAGTTTTTCACAAAACGTGGCTTTTTAAAGCATCTGCTCAGAACCAATATTTTTTGTCATTGTTGATATTTTCTCTGCAAATAAAAATACCTTCAGCAGAAGCAAATAAAGCCCTAGCAGCTTTGTGAAACCTTTCACATGAAAAAAAAAAAAAGTAGCCACCTACTAGACTTATGATAAACTGAGCCAAAGAACAGGCAAATGCTCTCCCAGTGAGGATGGGGATGGCAGCACAGAGTTGCACAAAGTGCCTGAAGTGCAGAATTTGCAACCTGATCTCTGCCGTCAAAACCTGAACTAGAAAAGGAAAAGCAAATCCCTCCCCTCCCCTGGACACCCTGCACCATCCCCTACGTCACCAGAGCCTCATTATCCTGCCAGGCCTCCAAGGTGCTCATTAAGAGCTCCCCGGCTGCCGTGGGATGCAGCCAGAGGTCCCTGTGCCAGGGACACGGGTGGCTGTGGGCTCTCCCCACCCTGATGGGAAGGTCCCCCTGATCCGCTTATGGATGTAAGCCAGGATTAATCCACTCACTTATTTATCTAACGAGGAAAAATCATTTCCCTCTCACTACAGCTCCTGCCTTGGCAGATTTGCCGTGCCACTCCGTCCCTCCTCTTCCTCGGCGGGTGACAGCGAGAGCTGCAGTGATAAGGGAGCCTCCATCCTTCAGCCCCAGCCTTTCCATCACAGCTTCTGCAGCTCTGACAGTACAAAAGGGTCTTTTATGCGCTGCACAAGTTCATAACGTTCCAGCCTTGATAGGGACAGAGTGCAAAAGAAATAAAATCAATAAAATATTCAAAGCTTTCGCATTATAGGCTCGAGCAAAACTTTTTACCAAATGTTTACTGTATAATAAATTCTATTAAAAAGCCCGAGCTTGCATGGTGAAGAGGGGTGGAACGTTGTCACTTTAATTGCAATGGCATAAATATTTGATATTCAGTAAATTAGATCTGTAGCTCTGAAAACATTCTTGCAAATGGATTTTTACCTGTAGCACAGTGCCATTAGCAGGAGAAAGTCAACACAGCCCCAGGGCCTGTAATTAACTCAACCCAAGCAGAACTAAACATTTTTGACAGTTTTCCTGGTCTGGAATTAACTGTCATAGCAGAGAATGAAAGGAAGTGCATTGTCACATTATGTTTACGTAAAGTCTGTAAAATGCTGTGTTTTGTATTTTTGTTTTGTTAAGTCTGGGTTTCATGCCCCATTATTTTTTTCATCATTAGAGACAAGCTTAAAAACAACTAATGATGGATTTTATATCCTCAGACTTGTAGTGAAGCAGTCTGAAAAAAAAAAAAAGGGAAAAAAAAGGGGGGAAGACATTAGTTGGGTAATTCAATTTTTTTATTTTTTTCCCTCTAATGAAGCATGGTACACTGTGTTCTGGTATAAATCATAATGCTGTGACATTTGAAGACATTAGAAACTCTGGGTTTCTATCTGATTCAAGGCTCTCAGATAATAAGCAGTTGTCTAGCCCGTGTTTGTCTGTTTTCTTAGGGCTGGGGGAAGGCGTGTGTATGTTTTTCCCTTCTTTTCTTCCCTTTCTTTCCCCTCCCTGTATTTACAAAAATAACTGTCACTCCACTGAAATGCAAACCCTTGAGGGCAAATCTACTTAATGCTTCCCTGAAAGCTACTTATTGTCCAGTAGCTCAGAGAAAATCTGTACAGCAGTAATTGAAGGGATGTGTGGAGCTTCCTGACATTTTGTCCCAGAAATTATCTTACCTGAAAAAGAAAGGGATGTTTAGCAGGAGAGCTCCTATGCAATTTGGGAATGTAAGGATGCTCATAAACAAGCTGATTAAAATAGATGGGTTTTGCTACATCTACAATAATAACTTGGGCTAATAGCTTACATTAAAAGGGGAAAACCTGTTTGGATGGCAAATATATGTCTGCTGAAAGCAGGGATTGTGTTATAATCTTGTCTCCTTCTTGACATATTGAGAAGACAAGCAAATAAGGAAACAAAAATGTCAAGATTTTTTTTTTCTTTCCTAAAGATTGCCAGATAGGGAGGAAAAAAAAAACATTCAAGGCAAAATTAACAGCACTCTTGGCTCCTGCCTGTGCTGCTCACCTAAATGAAAAGCTTTTATTTTGAATTTCTGAATATCTCAGGGAAAAAAGAGAAACCCCTCTTTTCCCAAGATACATCATGCAAGAAATGACCTCAGCGAGATGCAATTTTTATTTTGCATTCCATTTCAGCATAGAAGTCCCCGCTGCTCCGCTGCACCGGGTCGGTGGCAGGAGGGCTTTGAATCGTTCCTAATCAGCGTGTTAACTTCACTCTCCTATTATGGCACTTTCCACATCTTTATCGGCGTCCAGGAGCACTTCTTCCACGAGCACACAACATCTTCATTAAGGGATAGAGGGGGGAAAAGCAAGCGAGGCAGGGAAGCAGCACCTGGAAGAGGGGAATCTGTGCAAACCTTATTGCAGGAGCTTTCTCATCGCAACAGGATGGGGACCCGAACGCTGGGGGAATAAACAAGCGGAGCACAGGAGGGTTTGACTGCTCTTGACAATCAGAGCTCGGTGTGGAGTCGCTCCATTCAGGCTGGGAATTGCAGCAATGAGGGATGCTGGTGGTTTCCCTTTCGCTGCAGCTCCTCAGGGCTCGATGCTGCTGGTGCTGAGCCCGCTGGGACCGGCGAGGGCTCTGCTGGAGGGTGCTCAGCCCCCGGCAGGACCAGCCCCTCTGGAAGACGATCCTTGCTTTCTGCTGCTGTGTATCTTCTTAGTGAATTAGGCAAATTACAGGGCGCTGTATCTTTGCTAAATTAATTAGCTCAATTAGGCTGGGAGGGATGGAGAGGCGTGCGTGTGTGTGTGTGTGCTGCTTCTCGCTTTCCCTCTCTGATCACTCACCTGCTCTTGGAGGGCCTGAGGTTTGTGGGCATTCCCCAAGGCATCACTGGAGGGAAGCACCGTGGCACCTGGGGCTTCCCCCAGTCCCAGGGTGTTACTGGGAGCACTGGGAACCTTCAGCTCTGAGCTTCAGGCCTCCTGGCCACTGAGCACCTTCCTGCTGGTGCCTGAGCTTTTTGGCATCAGGGGTATTTGCCACCTGCCCATGGGATGCTGTGCCCTGGGTGCTGCTGGAATGTTGGCACCAAGCATTGGTGTGCTGGCACACCTGGGCTGGAGAGAGAGTGTTCCTGCCCTCTGGGATGGGGCACAGCATCCCCTCCTACCCCCTCTAACTCACCTGTCCCTGTCCTCCCTTTGGCTGTGCGTTTGTCATGGGAAATTGGGTTCTCAGAGCAAACATCACAGCCACTTCCAAAGCTTTTCTATTGCCTCCTGCTCTCAGGTCAGGCAGCTGGAACTCTGGCCTTGGCAGGTGAAGAGATGTTGAGATCTCCCTTCTGGGATCAGATTGTGCCTCTGCCAAGCCCTTTGCCTCCCATTACCAGCAGAAAAGCTTGAAATCCCATGAGTGATCACAGAGCCTGGGTGATGCTGAGTGTGCATGTCCAGGTCCCGCTGTCACCATGGATGGTCATGTCTTGTTTCCATCACCAGGAGGGTGTTCAGGACCCCCTCCTCAAGCCCCACGTTGGAGCAGCACTGCTGTCTCCACTCCTCCATCTAATACTCCTGGGAAGCTGCAACATCCAAAGCTCTTTTCTTGTATTTGTGTGTGATAAAAGATTCAGCACATGGAGAAGAAACCAAGTTCTGATTTATTAGTAGCAGCTAAATGCTAAAAGACAGCACAAGGTCTATCAATATTGCTTAGCAATAAAACCTGGTGTAATCCCCTGCATGGCAAAATAATCAGGAATGTCACTTTTCATAGGATTCATCAGAAACAATAAGACATTTCACAAACAATCCTCGCCCAGCATTAACGATGAGATGTAAAGAGACCTGAGTGCAATTACTAAAGAAAACAATTAGATGTCAGCAAATATATTCATCTTTATTTGATTTAAGCACTCACCTTCCGTGGCTATAAAAGGGATTGGAATGTTAACTCAATTTGTGGGGCAGCAAATTGAAGCAGCACGAATGTGATCTCAGCAAGGTGGTGCGAAGGGAGGTGAGGGATGGAGCAGGCACAGGCATGGAATGAAGCTCCAGGATGGACTTCCCCATCCCAGCTCTGCATGGGAACCCTTCCAAAGACCTGTTGGCTTCCCCTGAGCCAGAAGCACACTGAGAGACTGAATCCTGGCTGACTGCAGCCTCTCTGCTTTCAGACATTCTCCCACCTCCCCTGAGTCACCATTTGCCTCTGAAAGTGGGCATGTTTGACAAAAAAATTAATACAAATGGGAAAGTGGTTTTAGATCAAAAGTAACCTCTGGGAAAAATTTTCTCTTAATGCCAAGGATAGTAACTTTTTTTTCTGTAAGCAAGAATAAGAATTTTTACTTGTGCTTGAAGAAAGCAACTCTTTCTGCAGCTCCTCATCCTGGCCACGGTCTGGAGCCTGAGTTACATGGGATAACCAGGGGCTTTCTGGTCTCCTCTGCGGACACCAGAGTTCCTGGACTCTGATTTTCAAATACATGATGACAGACTGAGAATGTTTGGGCTCTTCAGTCTGGAGAAGAGGAGGCTCCAAGGAGACCTGAGAGCCCCTTCCAGTGCCTAAAGGGGCTCCAAGAGAGCTGGAGAGGGACTTTGGACTAGGGCTGGTAGTGATAGGCCCAGGGGCGAAGGCTTTAAACCAGGGGAGGGTAGATTCAGGCTAGATAATAGGAAATAATTCTCCTCTGGAAGGGTGGGCAGGCCCTGGCACAGGGTGCCCAGAGAAGCTGTGGCTGACCCAGCCCTGGAAGTGTCCAAGGCCAGGTTGGACGGGGCTTGGAGCAACCTGGGCTGGTGGAAGGTGTTCCTGCCCATGGCAGGGGATAGAATGAGATGGTCTTTAATCATTCCAACCCAAACCATTCTATGATTCTATGTGTGTTTTGGGGCGTTCTCCTCATCTAAACTTTCTGTACCCCTTCAGTATGCCAGCTGTTGTTTCTCCTTCCAGTTGGTACCATCAGCCCCACTGTCCCACACCACAGCCCTGTGCCCCTCAGTGCCCTCCTGGGCAAACCACCCCTTCCTGACCCCCTTACCTGAGCGGGCAGAAGGCACTTCCCACCAGGCTCTTCCGCTTAGGAAGAGAGGAGAAACAGTGACAATCTGTCTACCTGTTTTAATTCTGAGCTCAATCACTTGTGATCAAGTTGCAGGGAAAAGGAAATAATACCAGAAAGGGAGAAAAACTTTTTGGGTCTTATTTTTTTTTGTGGGACTGTCACATTGAGTCAGCTTGATTTTTTTTTTCCCCAGTTGTGAATACTTACCCTTTCCTAGTGCTTGGCTCTGCCCTACCCTGGCACAATGCTGGTTTTTCCCAAAGCCCTGCAATCAATTGCATGCTAATACATTTCCCTGCTGCCTCTGCCTGTTCCCTACCCCACCCCCCCCGATGTGTACCAGTACAAGATTACCTTTCTGAATGCAGAGAGAAATGAAGAGAGACTCACAGAACATGTGAATCACAAGGAAGTGGTTTCCCTAGTGACAGTAACCACATGAAAGCTCTCACCATTTACTCTCACGGGACCTTTTAGCACTTTGGATTGTGGGGAGAGCAAGAAAGCTGGTAAAAAATACTGTGGTTGGGAAAGGAACAAGCGAGCACTGAAATGCTAAATGGTGTTGGCAACCCATGAGCAGCCACCATCAGCTCCTGGGGATTTTCATGAGGTTTGTCCATACTGTGTTGCATCACACAGTGGCCCTCAGGCCCCTTCTCCAAGGCAATGTGCCAGAGACCTCAGACACCCATATCACAGCTTGGTCAGACCCTGCTGGGATGACAGAGCACCCCAACATGCCCTTCATTGCGTGTCATCTCCCCATGCTCTTGTGCCCCCTTGGCAGCACTGTATGGGGAGGCCGTGGGGCAGCTGGAGGGGAGGGTGAGTAGGACACTGGTAGCACTGGCACAACACTTGGGACACTGTCTGTGTTTCCATGTGCTGGAGGAGAGCACAGACCCTGGTATGGAAGTTTCAGTGTGCTTGGAAAGAGTACAACAGTAGACAGAGAGACAGATGGAAAGGGCGAGCAGTTATCAGTGTCTTTGGCTCACGCTCAAGAGCTTTTTCTCCTCTCTCTCAAATGTCTTTAATTTTTTGAAACATCTCTGGAAGCAAATGAAAGCAACACGCAGAGCAGCCACACTGGGACCCCAGAGAGGTGGTGTCCACATGGGAAACCAAGAAGAAAGCATCCTTTGCTGAAGCAGGACTGTCTTCCTCTTCTGTGTTGTCACCCTGGGCACATTAGCTTAATAACGAGCTTTTTAGCAGATTTCAGTGAACAAGAAGCAATTTATTTGTCGTCATGGAGACAAAGAAGACCTTCTGGAAAAGAGCATTGAATGAGGAGAAGAAGGTTTATTGTGCAGAGCAATGAGGCATTCACTTGGAACATTAGCATCACACAAAGCAGACCATACAAGAGGTCTTGCTAACTTCTGGATGCATGGCTGGATGCGTTTTGGGTCCTTGCTTTCCCTGGAAAGGCCAAGAGGGGACTGGCACTTGGTGTTTTCTGCACGATATTTGATGTCCAGCCCTGTTCCTAGATGACTCTGGGGGAAAGACAAAGGTTCCTTGTTGGTAGATGACTGAACCTCACTGGTTGCATTTCTGGTGGGTATTTCCAGGGACTGAATCCTGAAATTCAACTGCCAACTGAATAAACCCCAAATAAGCCAAGAGCACGCATCTCAAAGTGTACTTTGTTCATTTATTTTGACAACCCTAGTGTTTCTTTAATTATTTATAACACTTCTTACTGTACTGGAGTAGATTTTTGTAAAAATAATGAAGCCTTAGTAGTATAGCATCCATGATCAGCTCTGCAGGGCAAGGGGAGGGGGTAGGCAAGCAGTCACACTGATGTGAACAGAAAGTAAAATGTAGGTTGGAAGAAAAGTTTTCAAGCACCAAAGAAGGATAGACCTGTGAAACTCAGCCTTGCAATGGTTAAAAGGAGACTTTGGGGTGAGGGTGAATTCCAGAAGAGCAGCTGCCTTCAGGAAATGTGGATTCAATGGCATGAGGAATTTTGCCCATTGTGTATTGGTCTTTGGAAAGTCATCAATGGGGCTTTGAGGTTTGGAATGCTGTCCATGTGGAACTGAGGTGGAGAAGGAAGCTACACCAGGCAGAAGGGCTCACACTCCAGTAAGGTGCACACACCACTGCAGGCAGGTGAGAGTGTTCTCTTTGAAGCACCATCTGACATAAATTCCAGCACACTGGCAAGGAACACCTTGGCACACTTGATTTTGCAAAACAGGCTGGATTCTCTCCTAACTCAGGGTGCAAGAGAATGTTGCAATCCCAGGGTTTCCAGCAGAAGGGAAACACTTCCCAGTCCCTTCCAGTGGACGGGCAGAGGCTGTGTCTGAGCTGCTGCACAGCTTAGGCCTGGCACAGGGTTCATGGGGGAGCACCTCAAAGCTTGCAGACCTTGCAGACATTGGCAAGAAAGTCTTTGCCAATCAAAACTTGTACTTTTTGCCCGAATTCCTGGGTGTGTTTCCCTGCAGAGGAGACAGGAGCACCATGGCTCTGTCCCCCCTGGAGCACATCCCACCAAAGGCATCTCGACCCACCGTGGGTACCCCAGAAAGGTGGTCAAAGAGGGGGGATCCCAAAGGAGATGGAGCATCACCCTGAGATCAGAGCAGATTTCTGGTAGAAATCTGGCCCCAGAGCAGGGCAGGAAAATATGGGCAGTGCCTGCCTTTGGGTGAGGGGACACTGAGGACCCAAACCTTGCCAAGAGGACTCTCTCCTTCCACATGTGAGATGTGTGCTTATTGAAAAGAAAAACTTGTTCTAACAGGCAAATGCTGGGAGAATGCAAAACCACGAAGAGTTTATATATTTAACCCACCCAAGGAATATAATTATTCTTTTTAATCAAGTCTATTCAAACCATTTATTACTTTATTCTTCCATTTCAATAGCAGAATGATTAAGATGGAATCTTAAAGGAATTCTTCACAACAATAATAATGTCTCTTATCGCAAAAGGCAGTCTCTGCTCTGTCCTGCAAATTCACAGCATTAAAATATTAAATATATTCAATATATCAAAAACCTCCATTTCGCTCCTGTAAAACAATTCAGAGGATATGAGGAAGAACCAGAAAGGGGCCCATTACAGTCTGAAAACAAATTCAAAAATAGGGAAAAGGGGAAAACTCCAGCATGCACAATGAGCTGCAAATGGAACTCCTGCTCCAGGAGTCCAGAGCAGGCCTGGGGGAGAAGAACATTATCATTTTGAAGACTCATTTATGGCAGCACACGCTGTATGTTATAGAAGAGCCAGACTTCTTTTAGCTCAATTTGTTGTCATCTTGTTTTTCAATGCATACATTGGTAAGAAAAAAACTTCATCTGCACCCTGTGCAGGATGCTCCTTTCAAGCTTTTCAGAGCTTATAACAGAGTAATAAAAAGGTAGAAAATAGTGGGCTATGAATAAAATCTGTATCTTCTCCAGCAGTGAAGTCACAGATGTTGCAGTGCAGGGCACAGCTGGGCAAGGGCTGAGGTGACGTGGGCACATCTGGCTGAGCCCATCAGGGCATTCAGGTATCCCAGCCCTTTTGGGGTGGCTCTCAGGACACATGCCATGCTCCTATTATATTTTTAGGTTCTTAACATGCTTCACTTGCAAGTTACAGGTCTCCTGGACGAGGAGAAGGCATGGCAGTTTTATTTTGTAGGTTATTTTTTCCTTCTGCTTTTGACTAGTTTGTGGAAAGATTTTGGATGGCCTGAGATGTATCTTACATAATTCTAGAAGAAGTCTATTAGAGGCTTCAGTTACCAGTGCTTCATGTCAGATTACTTCATGTATGGTTGATAAAGGCCTGAATATTACTGAGCAAACAATAAATAATACAGGGATGAGCAGGGATTTCTAAGTCTCCAATTTTTTATTTATTAAATAGCTCTTGGGACCAGCCTCCACCCATGACTCGATGGCCTGGCAAAGAGGTTCCAGAGCAGGAGCTTCTGTGATATGATGGGGTCCCAAAGAAACAGAGGATAGGGGAGGTCATCAATGGAATGGGAAAGACCAGCCAGAGTCCTGCCATGGAGCACCACTGGCCACAGGAGCACCACTGGCCACAGGAGCACCACTGGCCACAGGAGCACAGGGCTCTTTTTGGTTTACAGGGTAGTGCAGCACTCTGGGGATCTCTGTGGATCTTGATGGCCACCTGGATTTGGCCTCTGGAATCCCAGAATGGGATAATATCCAATATGTCCCATGCCTTTCTCCCCAGAGGTTCCCAAAGCACTTTTAAGTTGTCACTTAAACATCAAAGATCACCAAAATCACTGCTCCAAGGTGGTCCAGAGCCTGCAGAAGGTTAAGCTGGCTGGATTTCTGGTGGCTTTCACAAGGAAAGGCATGGAGGAGGCTGAGGGTGGTTACTGGAGCTGGGCTGAGGTGGAGCACAAAGCCCTGCTTGGCAGAATCCAACAGCACAAAGAGCCCAAAGTTCAGGTTGGCACCTTCATCCCTGCCCAGACTGTTATCTGAGAGTGAAGAACTACAGGTTTAAGCCCTTCACCATCATTTCATGTGTCTGAGCATCTCCTGAACAAGTGCTGATCCACCTTGTTTCCTCTTAACACGTGGGCAAAGAGAGACCCTCAGACCTCAGTCACTGCAGCATCTCCTGGATATTCTCACCAATGACCCAGGGAAGGAAATGTTACAGTTTGAACATTTATACCTTCATTACTTTTATTGGGAAGCAAGGAAGAGATTGGACTGCCCATCTCTGGGGAGCAGTAGGTAGAGCTCTGGGGGCTGTGGTGGCCTCTGGGCAGGGTGGCAGAGGCCTCCCAGGTGGGGTGTGCACCTCAGCTTTGGGCAAAAACTGCTTGCAAGCTTGCAAAGTCCATGTTAAAACCTTCTCTGGGCAACTCCAGCCACGCACAGTTCCTTGGGATGGGTGGTACATTCACAGTGGGGTTTCCTGAGTGAGGGGGACGACTGCTGAGGGCAAAGGGGGCCCCTTGAACCAGAATGACCTTCTGTGGCTCAGGTCATATGAACCACATCAAAGCAAACCTGACCCAGCTACTCTAATCCCCAATTTTGTGGGGACAATGCACTCTCCGTGCCCTGGGATGCAGGAGCAGCACCTCCAGCATCCCTCAGCCCCTCGGAGCACCCATGAATAAATCAGCCAGGGTGAGGTGAACAGGCAAACAGTGAGCCCGTGTGTTCCACCTGGGTGAGCAGGACTTTGAGTGAAATGAGAAATCAAACATTTCTTGAGCAGTCTCTGCCAGGCTCCTTCCCTTTCCGTTACCATTATGGGTATTGATTTTGTGTGTGGCATTCAAGGTTAAACAAACTGCCTCCACTCCCCAGCCTTGCTGGGTTGGGTGTGAAGGAGGCAGGCCTGGAGTGGACTGTGAGCTGGAGGTACAGAGGTGCACAACAAACCCCCTTTGCTAAGAGGTCAGCTCCCTTCAGTCCTTCCTGTCCCCTCTCTGGTGGAAGAATCTTGACCCTGAAAGTCAGACCCCATCCCCACTCTGCAGCTTTTGACTCAAAATCCTGCCCTCCACTCCAGCTGTGTCTTTGGAGAAGTTTGACTCCACACCAGAAATGCTCTGACTGGTGCTCTTGATGTCTTTCATCTTTATTCCTTCCCTCCTCCCATGCAGAGCTGGGACCTGCTCTCCAGTGAGGCTCCAAGATGTCCCTATCACAGAGAACCCCACCGGGGCAGGCACCATAAGTGCCCAAAAGCACCATGAGATGCTGAAATCTGCAGCTCCTCTGAAATCAGTCACTCCCTCCCAAAAGTTCATTCTCTTTTTCTGTCAGAAAACCTTCAGCCCTCTGATAATTTCCCCACATCCTCGTAGTTATCCCCACAGCAGGACAAGGACCTCACTCTCCAGCCAGGACTGTCTGTCCATGCCAGGAATAAAGGGTACAGTGGTTTCATTTGATTTTTAGGTTATGGTACTTAATAAAGATATGATAGGTAGGAAAAATATGGAAAAAAATAGAAGTATAAGGAGAAGGAAAATGCAGGGATAACAGCAGTTCTGCAAGGCAAGAGGCTGGATGGAGCAGGATTGGGAAGGAAGAAGGACCAAACCCTCCTCCTCACTGCAGCTGAAATCTGGACCACAGTCACCAGTGATGTATGGGAGTAGCATCAGCCCCTTTGTTCTGCATTCATGTCTGGGGATATTTTTCCAGCAAGTTTTGTCCAAGAATGGTAGAAATTAAATGCAAATTTTTGTTCTTCCTCTTAGGAAACAGCAGGGACATGTCTGTGTAGGAGGGAGCTTTGAGAGGTACGTGAGAAGGAGCAGGGTCTCACAGGCTTGGTGTGCCCACACTTTGAATGGGGCTTCTCTCTTCTGGGAGAGGCAGGACAGCTAATGAAGACTTGAATCAGGCTATAGAAAGGGGTGAAACCCTTCACCCTGCTGGTATCAGTGGGAGCTCTAGGTGTTGGCCACTTCTGAAAGCCAGAAGAAATGGTCCCAAAGTGCCTTCCAGGAGCCCCATTCCAGCTTGAAGGTTTCCCTGGTGAAAAGCACAGGCTCAGCTCCACAGCCAGTCTCCTTTGGCATTGCTTTCCTGGTGGGGCAGGAGCCTTTTGGGGCTGTGAGGTGTTCACCTGGGAGCTGAAGGACATTGGCTTCTTCCAGCTGATTGTCCATGGCACCCTTGGGAATTGCAGGCATGGGATGGAGCAAACTTCTTTCATCTTCAACCAGCACAGGAGCTCAAAATGAACCTTACAGCAGGGGGAACCTGGACAGCCTCACACCCTTCCCCAGCCCCCTGCACTGCCCCTTTCACCAGCCAATTTGCAGACCCCAAAAGCAGTCGGGAATCCACATACATCCCAAATGCTTCCCCATCTCTACATGAAATGCTCTATGATTATTAATGATCATAATGATAATTCAGTCTATTCCACTGTTACTTTTCCTGTGGAAAAAAACCCAGAACTCCCAAACCTGGATATAGTTCTGAAATTTTCTTTTGGCCTCCCTAAACCATTTCCAAGTAATTATACCGAGAGTGGAGTTGAAAAGGAGCTGCGCGCAATTGTCATAAAATGTAATTAATTTGGAGTAATTCACAATGGAGAGAAAGTGCTGCAGAGAGTAAATTGGACAGGAGACTTGTGTGCTGGGGAGATGAGGTTTTGAAAGGCTGCTGACTAATACAGCACTGACCTGAAAGCAAATCCTTACATTCATGCTGGACCGGCTGTTTCCATGACAACAGTTGTTATTAGGAACTGAAAATGTATTGCTCCTACGAGTGGCAGCATATTTTTTTTTCAGTTGAATTCAAGAGCAGCTGGGTACTTTACTCATGAAGATAAAGTGCTCAGATCGCTCCAACACTAATGTTATGTGCTGCACCTCTCATAACACCAACCTTATACTTACACATGATACAAAGAGATGTGTGGATTGCTTTAGGGAACAAACCTCAGAAGGCACAGCATAAATGGCAACTTGTATCAAAGAAATCAAAAGAAAATAACCACGGTCATCACCGCGCTTTAAATTAACTCTTTAGTGAAATCCCCCTGGGGATTCGGGCTGACTGGAGTGTTCAAGTAACAGGTAAATCCTGTTAGGAGCTGAGCGAGCTAGCCTGACATCCTGAGATGTAATGCCAGCCTCCCACGGGGCACTGAGGACATCTCACCCTTGATTTTAGGCTACTTCTCATGCACTGCCCCTTCTTGTTCCTGTCCTGAGAGCAGCAGCTGGAGTGAGCAAACTTGGGAGTGAAAAAACTCCCGGTGGTTCAAACTTGTGCAATGCCACGGACTGAAATAACTTCCCTCTGATTTTTCCTGATGAGGACGTTTTTTAAACTGAAAGAAGGGGGCTTAGATTAGATGTTAGGAAGGAATTCTCCCCTGTGAGGGTGGGCAGGCCCTGGCACAGGGTGCCCAGAGAAGCTGTGGCTGCCCCAGCCCTGGAAGTGTCCAAGGCCAGGTTGGAAGGGGCTTGGAGCAACCTGGGCTGGTGGAAGGGGTGTGGAACTGGATGATCTTTAAGGTCTCTTCCAACCCAAACCAGTGTGTGATTCTATGAACAAGACCACACACCAAAGAGCCAGGGGCTGTGCCAGGCCCACCGCACTCCTGGTGAGCTGGTTGTGCCACTCCATCCTGGCCTCTCTCCAGCTCTCCACAGTAACCAAAATGATGCAAAGGGCAGGCACCAATTGCAACCAAACCCATTCAAGCTCTGCCAAGTTTGACTGTGGCTGTTTTGCTGGTGTTTATTGCAAATGTCCCCCTGTGGGGGGAGTGTAAATCTCCTTACATCAAGAGAGGAGCAGAGCCCAAGAAAGCACCAGTTGTCAAAGTTGCTCGGGTAGGCAAAATGCTGCACATTATATTGTATGAATGAGCCTGTGAATAGCAATAACATATTCAGGAAGCAAATAAGTTACAATCCATAATCAAAAAATGTTGCAAATTACATCCTTAATAGATTACATTTATAATCTACTTGAAAGAGATCTTTAGGCACTTAATTGACACATTCCAAGATAGCTATAACATATTGGCTAGTTAGATACCAATTGACATACTTATTAAATATCAATTAGCGTATTCCATAATTTGGTACCTAATTAGCTTGCTATAGCTATTCTATCAAATGCCAATTAAATGCTTGAAATTTCTTACAAGTTGGCTGTACTAAGATAATAATTAAGAATGCATTGCTTAAGTAATTTTTAGTTAATTACATGGCAAACTAATTTTGGCTACACACATTAGACCTTTCAATAAATCCCTCTTTATCAATCAATTGGTATCTAATGAACTCATTATTCTTTTGCTACATCTGAATGAAACGCTGCTTTGACATTCTCCTGGTAGTTCTTGCCTCCTACTTGAAGGTCTCTGAAAGGGATGTGACACCCCCAATGTGCCAGCCTGACGGGCAGTCCCTGTCCTCCCATCCATGGAGGAGCAGCCCTGGGTGCTTTGGGAAGGGTGGCTGTGCAGGAGCCCTGGTGGTCCCTCCTCTCAGCACTGACCCACCTTTTGGCAGCTGCACACAGGCTGGGACCTGAGGATGGATTGAAAGGCATCAGCTTGTGGTAGGAGGAAAGGGCCAGTTTTCAGTTGCTCTGAGGTGTAGGATGGAGAAGGATGAAGGTGTTGGAGCTCAGGTGAGGTGGAAGAATAACGTTGTGCTGATGCAATACAGGAACGTGTCTCCCTGAGCCCTTTATGTCCTCTACAGCAACAGAGCACCACTCAAAGTATAAAAATAGCCTGTTGTATTGATGTCTTCTCTCTCTTTTCCCCGGCAATTATGAGTCAGCTGCCTAATTAGGCTGTTGCCATACGTGGAGCATCTTTTATGTCGGAGGAATTTTTTGTGGAAGGTGTCCCTACTTATGGCAGGGGGCTGGAATGAGATGGTCTTTAAGGTCCTTTCCAACCCAAACCATTCTGTGATTCTAAGATTGTTCATGTGGGTGGCTTCACCTTGTCTGAGAACATAAGCAGGAGACAAAGTCCATGACTCTGCTCCAAACCCTCTCTTTGTCTCTCATTTTAACTGGAAATAAATGAACTTCTGGTGCCCAGCATTTTGGTGACAGGTTCTAATCTTCTTTTGAATTGCTTTTGATAAATATAGCAAAAGACATGCCAAAAATGCCCTCTATTTCCCTTTTCCCTGTTTTGGCTCACATGTATGTTTGGTGTGTACATGCTTAATTTAGACGAGTGATTTCAGTGAAGTGGGGAGGGTTTTTTTAAATGGTCTGGGATGCCTGAATTTCCTTTGGGTACCCAGAGTGTTGCATCCTGCTGCAGAACATGTCGCAGGATCCTGGTGGAGGTGACCTGGGGCACAAGTAAGGGACAGGCACAAGCTCAGGAGGACTGGACTGAGTCTTCCTCAGCACTGGATTTGCTGCTTCCTCTTCCCTGTGGACCATCTGCTCTTTGTTCTGCACACCAGAGCCCCATCCAAGGAGTGTCTCTGTGGAGTGACAGGGCTCATGTCCCTCCATCCCCGTGCAGGAGTGAGGGGCTGTGTGTTCATGCATCAGGGTGGGGAAGAGCAATTCCCTGTGTGGGCCTTAACAACTACATTTTTACCATCAAGCAAAGCCAGAAGCTTGAACAAATGCCTTTGTGGTGACAGAGTGAAAGGGCTGCACAGTTTTTTCTTCGTTTTGACATAATGAAAAAAGGCTTTTGACAAAATCCATTCTGCCCTTTGAATGAAGTTATTTGTTTGACTAAATGCACTGACTCCATCCAAATTATTTATTAGGCTTGCTTGACATTGCAGGCAACCTGAATTCCTGTGGGGCTGTGGGTAAGAGGTGGGCTCTGGATTAATCTCAGCAACTGATAACAAGGCAAACCTAGCAAAGAGCGGCTTTTTATTTAAATAAGAGAAGGAGGGTGGGAATCCAACCACGGCATGTCTTGCAGGCTCCATCTGGGATTCTCAGGTTGGACTATTTCCTTCCCACAAGTCCATGACACTGTCAATAAAGTTCACTCCTGGGATTCTGCATTACTGCTTGTCACCATCAGTTTTTCAGAGGTTTCACAAGATCAGGACCCAGGGAAAAAAAAAAGGATGTTCTGGGAGAAGGATTCCAGCTCCTCTCCCTGTGGGCTTGGAAGAAAAGTAGGAAAAAGAAATGTCTGCTGAAGACAAAAGAAAAGGAGAAACAGAAAATAAATAATTTGAGAACATGTAGTGGAAGAGAAAGGAAAATAAGAATGTAGAGAGGAAAGGGCTGTATTAAAAAAAGAACAGAGCTAGCCATGCCTGCTATAGACATCCTCCATTATTCACTATTTTCATGTCTGTGTTTCCCCTTTCTCCATGAAGCCACCTCCTCTCTTCCTCCCTCCTTCTCTTCCTCTTCCCTCAGGTGATGGTGCTTCACTCCACAGGTCTGTGAGGGTGGTTGGACATGCTTGAACTGAACATGATGACATCTTCTGGTAGAAGGGATACCTGAGACTCTAAAAGCTGTAATTTCTTCTGGAACTGTGATGATAACATATCACTGACACACGTCAATACCTGTTCAACCACTCTGCTGATGACACATTTTTATTTGAAGTTACACCCATACCTGTCCAACTCAGGGCAGGGTTGAAGAAGAAATTTATGGTATAGGGAAGAAATTCTTCCCTGTGAGGATGGTGAGGCACAGGGTGCCCAGAGAAGCTGTGGCTGGCCCATCCCTGGAAGTGTCCAAGGCCAGGTTGGACAGGGCTTGGAGCAACCTGGGCTAGTGGAAGTGGTCCCTGCCCATGGTAAGGTGTGGAGAGAGATAATCTTTAATGTCCCTTCCAACCCAAACCATTCATGATTTTATGATTCTAAGTCATGATGGTGCAGAAACCAGGTGTTCCTCCACTGCCACTGAGTGCTCCAGTGCTACCAGCAGACCCTTCCTCTGGAGGATCCACATGGTGTTCAAGTCTTGCCAGCCACTCCAGCATCCAAGTCCAAGTCATTTGTCTGCCTTTCCTGGGCAGTCTTTCCATAGACTTTCTAGCAGTCTATATGAGAAGAGCAGGCTGGGTGGAATGATCGTTCATCTAGGTAAATTTTAGGTCAATTTTCTGTTTAATGTGACTTTTCCATCAACTGAGCACAATTTTTTACCCCAATTTATTTGTGTCCCTCACTGACTTGGCTTGAGCTCAGTCACTCTCAGTGGAAACTACTGACATCTGAAATGCTGACTCTGAGGTTACTGAAACTAAACTTACCCAACCTGCATGGAGTCAAACAGCCCTTTCCCCTCCTCACTCTTCCTCATTGCTTGGTGCTTTTTTGGTGCTTCTCATTTGGGGTTTCACACCTTCGTGTTAATGACTCCTGTACCGCTGTCTTGCTGGTGGTGGGTGGCCAAGGCAGGCTGGCATGGTCTTCTTTTCTCACAGCTGACCTTGGAGTTGCTTTGTCTTGCAATCAAGGATCGTGCGTCACCTTCCTGGGAGAGGGACCTTCCATTGACGTGGGGGAAAGAATGAAATCAGCCCGTTCTGCGGCTCTGCAGTTGTGGGAATGGGGCAGTGAAACAGCCCGCAGTGCCGACATCCGCTGCGACATTGACTAAACCCGAGAGCAAAAAGCACAGAAAATCTGTGGAAATTACCAGGCACAGTAAAACCACCCGAGGAAAAGTGTGCAACTTTCCACGCTCGACTTCGGTGTGAGGATCCTGCCTTACGGGAAATGTTTGCCGTGGGGCTATTAATGAAAGCTGCTGAACAAATAAGGGGCCACCAAACAGCTATCCTGCACACTAATAATCAGATACAGTGTGGTATCTGATCTAACCATTTAGACTAGCTGTTTACCTTGCTTTTAATTACCACTTTCATTTTAAGCTGACTGTACAAATTGGTGAGATTTATGAAGCAGCAGTGAACACCCTACCTCTGCCTGCCTTTTGGCTCCACGATTAAAATGCTCATTTTCGAACACTAGATTTGTTTAATCCTTTAAAAGAACCCTTGAAGTCATATGGACAAATATTTTAGCCTTCATTCCTTTCTGAATGGGAGTGGGTGCAAGGGAAATCAAAAGCAGTTCAAATCTGGAATTTTGACTCTTAAGTGAGCAGCAAAGAGGCCTTTGGGATGTTTTTGAGATGAGATGGGCATTTCAACTTGTTTTTCGTTGTTGCATCGTGCTTTTGCTTCTTATGAAGAAGTTCATTGCTTCTGTAAGCAAGTTATCCCAAATTTATGGGTAAGTAGCTGCACTGTGAATAAAACCCCAGGATATGACATTAATAAGTGGGAGCAAGAGCTCCTGTCCAGGCTGTCTGAGGATTTCTCCATGTTGGTGCAGTGCTCATTTTTGTATTTTAAAGGCTCTGTTGTTGGAGCACTGCACCATTATGAAATACACATGTTCCCTTTGCCTTACAAAAGAAGTTATTCTCCATGACGAGAAACATCACTGGTTTATTTCCTTAGGAGATTAAGTGATAAAGATTTAGCTCTTCACCACCCCATCAGGAAACAGCTCCATCCAGATCTCCCCAATGGGCAGTGAGTTACCCAGCCAAACCTGACTGTCTTCTTCTCCCCCCTCTGTCCCTAGATAAAAGTTGGAAGCATCTTCTTTCCTGTCCTGGACATTCTCAGAAATCCAGCTGTGGAAATCAGGCAGTCTGAGTTGGTTGAACTCCTACCCTGCTCAGCTCCACACTTAACTCCAGCCGTGTGAGGGAAACAATCTCTGGTGGCCAGGAGTCGCTTCTGGAGAAGGAGCCTTGCAATGCAATTTTACCAGGGCTAAGAGCAAGATTGCCTTGGGACACAGCAGAGCATGTCCTGGGGTGGGCAGTGGGGGATGGCATGTCTGCTGTGCTGTCCCCCAGGCAAACAGGCACTGGCCCAGGGCAGCAGCCTCAGGCACAGGCACAGGCACAGGCACACCCGAGATGCTCCAGGGCTTGGCAAAGCTGCTGCACACCCGCAACAGCTCCCAAGTGAACACGGGCTCATCCCCTCCAGCACTGCCGGCTGGAGGGCAGCTCCTTCCCTTCCAGCACCGCTTCTCTGCCCTGCCTGGACCCTTCCTCTGCGCTTGCAAACATCTTTGCTGTGTTTACCCCCTCCTTCAGCCAGCCCCACACGTTCCCCGGGGCTGTGTGCGGTCCAGCAGCCCCCCTGTCCCCGCATCCTAGGACCTGTCACTGCGTTTCCTCCCATCTCAGACGGCGCTGCCGCGTCTCTCTAAATTTCGTTTCTGAGCAGGGCAGCCCGTGTCTACGAGGAAATGAAAACTCGAAAGAGCGATTTCCAGTCGCACAACCCCCTCACACGGCTCCCTTTCTCACCCGACCCACCTGTCTCCTGCCCTGGAGGTGGGAGGCTGACTCAGCCTCTGCCCGAAACCTCCCCGGGGCCACTGCTGGGGAAATGGTGCCTGCAGGGCTCCAAAAGCCACACGTGCTCCTGCTGGCACCTTGGGCCAAGTGATGCCACTGTCACTGTCACAGCATCAGTGCCATCCATGCTGCTGCTGTGCTGCCTTTGCTGTCTCACTTCTCTCCCTTTCAGTCTTTCCTCTTCTCTGTCACTCCTGTGACCCCTCTCTTTGTGTTTCTTGTTCTTGCTCCACTTCAGGTCCTTCTGAGATAGGGAGGAAAGTGTTGGCCCTCAAGATGCCCCGTTGCCCTCTGCCAAGGCTGCGTGTCCTGGGGGTGAGGGTCTGCATTGAGGATCCCACCGTTCTTTGCACCCACTCTGAGTGTCTCTGCCATCAGCTGTCATGAGCAGCCTGGAAGGTGTAAATCATGGGAAGAGCAGCCCCCACACAATCTTCCCAAGCTGGAAGCCTTTCCAAGTCATGCTGCTGCAGGTGGCAGTGGTTATCTCCATGACAGCAGGCTGAGCTATTCCAGTTCAGCTAACTCTGGCTGATTCCCGTGGAATCCTGTGGATTGCTGTGTGTGTCTGCTAGGAAGGACCCCAGGCCCCACCTGAAGACACCAAAAGTGGAAGGACCACCTCTTCCTTTGTGAATTTGTCCCAGTGCTGTTAATGGTCATCTGTCCTGAAAATGTGTTCCTTGTGTCTGAGTTGAAAATATCCACCTTCAGCTTCCAGCCTCTTGCTCTGCCTTTCCCTGGCAGGTGCAAAGCTCTGTAGTACCAGACATTTCTATTCCAAGCTAATTTTCATTCTTCATTTTGCTAAGATAAACAATGACTTCTATAAACCTCTCACTGCAAGACATTTTTCTTGCTCTGTTATGATTTATTTGGCTGCTTTCTGAATACTTCAACACCTGATTTAATGTATGGGTGCCAGAGCTCTGCAGTTTGGCCACGCTAGTTCCAGCAGGGCTGGGAGCAGAGCACAGCATCTCTCTCCCTCCTTCCTCCACTCCCTGTCAGAGACATCCCATGTGCTGCAGCAGAAACTGATGTTCAAGTGCTCCACCATCCTCCAAAGAGCTTTGGTTGTGGGAAGGTCCTGCTTGGAACTCCTCTTTCCCAAGGTGGCTCCATGCTCTTTTTTCCCTCTGCAAATTTGCATTAGGCTGTATTAAAACAATTTCCTTTCCCTTCTCTTTAGTTGAGCCCTATTTTCCAGGTGATTTCATAGCACTGGGTCTGCACTACACACCAGTTCACCAGCCCTTGTGTGACCTGCAGGTCTGGTTGGCAGGACTCCCACAGCCACCTGAAGGTATTTGATGGGAGGACTGGGACTGGACAGCCCTCTGACTGCCAGTTGTCACTGCACCAAACATCCTCCCTTCTCCCCCTGCCCACAGTGAATCCTCTCTGGCAGCTTTTTAGCCCTTTTTCTCTGCCTGTGCTCCCTTACAAAGTCAGAGTTACAGCACGGACAGTTCCAGTCCTGCCTGCACAGGTGAGTCATAGAATGGATTGGGTTGGAAGGGACCTTGAAGGCCATCTAGTTCCCACACTTTGGGCACAGGATGGAGGTTATTCTCCAGTTGTTATTAGAAGTCATCCTGGAGTCAGTCAATAACTGCAGACTTACACACGGGGTGAGAGTAGGAGGCTGCAGCAGCCGAAGGCAGCAGTGTATCAGCTCCTATCAGACAGCTCTGCCTGAGACAGAGAGTGTGAAATTAGCTATTGAGTGTAAAACACAGAAAGAAGGGTTATTTATGCAGGTCATAACCTGAAGCAGAAAGTCTGCTTTGTTTGTTTGTTTCCAGTTACTTCCATAGGTTTTGTTGTTCTTATAAAAACCACCGTTCCACTCTGTCCTGGAATGGGGACACTGAGAGTGACTGGCAAACAGCCTGAGTTCTTACCCATTCTGGGATCACCCACATTTTCTCTGGGCTGGAGAGCCATTATAAGCAAGTATAAACCATTCTCTGAAGGAATAGGATTTGAGCAGCAAAAAGGAAGTAGTAGACTGGTGGGAGAAGTCAGATTAAATTAAATTTCAGAAAAAAGGGAACATCCCATCATACTGTGTGCAATCATTATAACACCAGGGGTGGCCTTGGAAGGTGTTGGTTTCCCTCTCTTCAATGCCACAAATGTGCTGAGTGACTTACAAGAGAAATAAATCACACTACTCTCTTTGACCTCCTTCTGATTTTTTAACTTGGAAGGATCAGTGTTTTCAGCTTGACTTCAATGAGGAGGAAAATGTTATTCAAAAAACCCCTATTTTTAGTGGTGAAAATAGATCTTTGTGGAGTCTGAAAATCAGTTTTGATGTACCTTGCGCACAAAAACTTCTTTTGGAGAAGACATAGGATAGTCTTCAAATAGAAGGCTTGGTTTCAAATTTTACCAGTCATATCATAAAGGTTTTCATTAAGAATTCAAAAATAGCATCACAAAACACTTACAAAGTTGCAGGCAATCCAAAGTGAACTTCAGATTCACAATATTTGAGACTTTGACTTTTCAGTCAGTCCTGTGATCTCCTTGCCAAATGTCCTGGCTCTGCTGGGAGTGTGTAGGAATCTGACAGTTCAAAGGCAAAGGGACCTGCTCTAGAGCCATTGATTCCCAACTTTTCTCCAACCCTGTAACAAGGAAAATCACCAGAGCCTTGGAAGGAAGTAGATAAAGAGGTCAGAGGAGGGAGGAATAAGGACTAGGTGAGCACTATGAGAATGAGAGTGTTTTGAAGGTTCACAATAGAATTAATAACTCCAGCAAAGCAGCAAGTCCATCACTGCAGAAAGTCCTTTTCACTCTGGCAGTGAAAGGGGTGAAACCAGTCTCCCTTTGGATTGTGCTGTGCCCATCTGACTGTACAATGGAACAAATCACCTCAACCAGGTGCTCTGGAAGGATGGGGAGTTCTCTTGGATTAACTCCCATCACCACCACTTGCCTCTATGAAATGTTCCTAAGTCAGAGGCATTTTTTCCCCAAACTAGTGAGAAAGCACAAGAAAAATCCCCCAAAAAGGCACCTTTAAAGACAATAGGGGTTTGAATATCCTTTTTGTCTCTTGCAGGGCTCTGAGACATTTGCGTGGGATTCTGTTCTCAAGTACATAAAAGGGACTAAAGACTTCAAAAGCTGAGTGAGAAAAGACAGTGGAAAATAATAAGGCAGGCCAGTAGCCCACACAGATTCAAGAAAGTATCACCGATGTCGGCTGCAAACAAAAGAATCACTAGTAGGCCATGCACAGATCCCACCACGGAGCTCAAAATCTGTGTTTTCATTAAACTTTGCCATTGTTTCTTTCAGAAGGCTCATGTTTCCCCATCTCTGTGCTCCTCGTGGCTGCTCACATGGCCATCACCCCATCCCTGTTTCTGCAGGACCATCCCCAGCAGACCCAGCTCTTGCATGGGCACAGCAGCATTGGATGATGTGTCCCAAGTTGTGGAGATGAGTTGCTTGTGCTTCAGCCTGTAAAATTGATGCCCTCTTTCCATTTCCTCTCTCACTTAAGCTCATTTTCCCTGTATGCCTCTCCCTGAAAACTGTAAATTAGCAAGTTGCCAAGGTGGAAAGCGCTGTAGCTGCTGTCACCATCCAGGGGCCTGCAAAGAGCCCAGGGGCACTGAGATTTGGTCTTTGAGATGGCTCATCCCAAGGTGCTTGCACAAGGCATCAGTGCCATGGGATCCTGTGAAGTTTCCAGAGGCTTAGGGAAGAAAAGGTCTCCAGGTGAACATTAAGGTACAAAAATTTATGGTGGCTGAGTTAGGAGAACTTGGAAATCATGGAATCAAACAATGGTTTGAGTTGGAAGGGACCCTAAAGATCATATCATTCCAACCCTCAAACACAGCTTCAAAGGAAGATGAAGTCCAACACTGCCACAGACAGAGAGAGCTCAAGGCTGTAAAGGAGGTTCAGAGGGTCAGAGGGACCTGGATGCACACCTTGAATTCCCCCCCTAGGCACACATGAGCTGCCAGGGATGTGGTAGGAAAACTTCTCCCCTGTGCCACACCTGACTTGAGAAATCCTTTTTGAGATCCCTCCACCATCACCGTTTTCATCACAGAAGCTTTGAAAGAACACAGTCTGTGGCTAAATAAATGAGTTAAAAAGGGGGAAATAGTCTGAAAGGGTATGTATTTACTGAGTGATTAGGTTAACTACTTCAAAAGGAAGTTGATAAAAATTGTTGCTGGGTTGGGGAGTTAAGTGGGGGAGAGAGCCAACAATAGCAGAAATTAAGACAGGCTGAGAAAGTTGGGCTGTTCAGCCTGGACAAGAGAAGGTTGTGTGTCCAGGAAGTGAAGGGACCCACAAGGAAGCTGGAGGGTGACTCTTGGTCAGGAACTGTAGGGACAGGACAAGGAGAATGGGGCCAGACTGACAGAAGGGAAATTTAGGTTTGATATATGGAAGAAATTCTTCCCTGAGAGGAACGTGAGGCCCTGGCACAGGGTGCCCAGAGAAGCTGTGGCTGCCCCATCCCTGGAACTGTTCAAGGTCAGACTGGACAGGGCTTTGAGCAACCTGGGCTAGTGGAAGGTGTCCCTGCCCATGGCAGGGGTGGAACTGGATGGGCTTCAAGGTCATTTCCAATCCAAACCATTCTGGGATTCTATGATTCTATAAATACCTTAATAAAAATGAAGATATACTAGAAATCCCCAAGAGTTCTCTTACAACACACCTGGGGCACTTCATTCACATTGGCAGACCTGTGGCAAGAGAGAGCTACAGACAAGAGCTGACCACTTTTAGGTGAACTAACTCAATACATGGGCATGAGTACCAGCATGTGGCCAAGTGCAGTTGCAAGTAGGTCAATCAACATTATTTTCATGGGTTTTTTATCTTTGGAGGATGGACTTTGGATGACTTGGACCCAGCTGAACAAAGTGATTTGCAATTAGCTCAAGTAAATCAGTCCTTAATTTGAATTTTCTGCTGTTCACATGTTCATGGTCCCAGCTCCCTCAGCTGTTAATACACAGTTTTCCAGACCTGCAGGTTCCCATCCTGCTTAGCTTTACACAGAGGCTGATATGGATGTGGGTGCTGATCCCCAGTGCTTCCACCCTCTCTGGAGGTGGTTCTCATTTGAGCTCCCATTTCAAAGGCTGCTGGTTTCCAGTGACAGACTGGAGGGAGAGCCTGCTGCAGCACCAGACCCCCAGTAACCAAGGGGAAATAAAGGATGATTCAACACTGAGCCCTCACCACTGATGTGGTTCCCATGAGGGGAACCTTGTGCCTTAGAAAGCTGCATCCTGCAAGGCTCTGGGGGACTCATTCCAGCCCAGGTTGCCCTCTGATGATGTTAGCAAGCTGGGATTCAACGCTCGCTGAAGAAACACTTTTCCTTCCATCAGCCCTGTTAAGTGTCTGTGTGAAGTGGGTGTTTCCTGCTACTAGATAAGAAACGACAGCTCTCAGACTCTGGTTGCCTTTGGAAAATCCTTGCCTGAAGACTCCCCCAAAGAGTCTTCACTGCTGTTGTTGGGCCCACCATCAGAGGAATCAAGTGAATTGTCAATGGTGAGACAAATCCTCACGGTCCAGCTGGCAAAGCCCTGGCCAAACCCTACCCCAGTCCATGCAGGACAGCCTGTCCTCCCCTTCTCTGCCAGTGGTTTGGAAGCACCGAGACACTGAGCTAAGCACAGACACAAAATGAAAAGGTCATTTGGTAATACAATGCTCACTTCCCACACATCGATTTTCACTTGACTAGAAACTGCTAATAAGTTAACACCAGCCCCAAACAGTGCTCAGAGGCCTCAGAGATTAATAGGCGTTTTCAGTATTGGTCTCAGATGAAAGTATTAATCAGAAATAGGTGTGGGCGCATTAGGAATATGAAATAGGCACTTTCTCAGAGGAGACTTTTAGCCACAGAAATCTTGACTGAATGGAAAGTCACAAGTGTCTGTAATTGGCAGTTTACAGAGCCAATGTATTTGTCAGCCCTCCCTGGAAAACTGAAAGTTCCTTAGGCTTGAACCCTGGGGGTCAAGCCTGGGGTTTCTCTCTGCATGGGTTAGGGAAACAGGCCTAAGGTAGCTGGGAAAGGACACGTGCTGCTGCTCCCACTGGAGGTTCATCTGGATGGGGTATCCATGTCAACTCTCTTGGGTTAGGAGCTGCCTTGCCAGGTCTGAAGGGACTCATGATACATGTAATGAAACTCCCTCAGCCCAAGGTCGTTCCTGCCTTGTGAATTCCAGGCTGCAGAAAACACATGAACATGAGATCTCCTGCTTGATTTTCCTTTTCCAAGCCAAGGGATGCACCAGGGAGGGATGTAAGAGCAAGGGAGAGGGCAGTGCTCTTGGTTCTCAGGGCTGGGTGGGTCCTTCCCATTCCCAGAGTGCTAGTCAGGTGTCATTAGCTCATCTCATCTTTCTTTTTGTAGTTCCACCCACCAAGAGGATTCTGAGAACATCATCCTTGGACAGCCTGACACCAACAGAGAAATACCATTTTTTAAAACTATTTTTAAATGCCATGGTATTTTAAACCCACTCATCTGGAGCATGAGCCACAATCACTTGACGTTGACAGAACCAGGGATGATCATGCTGGTTGTGCTTTGGGAATTGTCCCAAACTGTCCACCAGCTGAGTTCTAAGGAAGAAGGCACAGCTTCAGGAGAAAAGAGGAAAGAAAGAAGAAAAGCAGACAGATTGACAGCTGGGACCTGCCAGTATCCTTGGGAAAACAGAGGGTGCCTGTGAGTCCTCAAAGAAAAGGAAATTATAGGAAATTCGAGGATGAAGTGGAGTTTTCATTACACAGGAATGCTGTCCCAGGGGCCCAGTCCTGTTTCAAAGGAGTCACCATGGTGGCAGCACTGAGAATGTGAAAGCAAAGAGGTGGAGGGGATTTTCCATCCAGGGGCAGGTCCCATTCTGGGCAGGGATGTCCTATGTGCCACCAGCTCCTTCCTACAATGTCAGACCCTGCAGAGGGTATTTGAGATGGCCACCAGAGAGCAGGCAGTGACTGGAATGGGATGGGAGAGGTGACAGCACTGTCAGGGTGGGCTGAAAGGTTTCACATAATGCCCCATCTACAAGGAGGACCTCACTCCTCAGCTCCTTCTCAGCTGGTGTGGAGCCCCAGCCACAGCCCATCCATCAGGGTGTGAGGCCACCCTGCCTCAGAGAAGCACAACAAGCTCTGCCCACCCAAGAGCAGTGACTGCACAGCTCAGCAGCCTGTCACCATGCCAGGGCATGGCCCGGAAACCACTGACACTGGTAGGTGGTGACAGCCTTGCCTTGGCTTTCAGATGCTGCTGTCCCACTGAGTTAACCTTTTGTCATTCATCGGGGTTTTTGAAACCGTTGTTTTTATGCCGGTGAGTCAGGAGAAGATGCTGATCATCATCACTAAAAAATGAGTTCTCAGCTGTAAATCAGCCAAGCATGATGTTGTCTGGTTGGGGACACCTCACAGAAATGGAAACGCCCTTGAGTGGCTGAAGCAATGCCTGGTGGAAGGGTTTGGGCTGGAAGGACAGATTTGGTTCACAGATGGTATTTCTCCCTCACCAAACCAGGAGGATTTTCAGCCACTGTTATGACAGAGTTGTATTTCTGCTCACAGTAATTTTCCTTCAAAAGCCAACCCAAAAGTAAGGAAAAAATGAATTCAGGATGAACTCAGATACTGGAGTTGTAGTTCCAGACCACCCTCAGGGACTACTTGGGATCACATTGGGCGCAGTTTTGATCCAAACTAGGCATAATAGTATTTTAATAGTTCTGTTGCTTGCTAAGAACATTCTCCTGGCATTCCTGTGTTCTAGTCCTCTTTGTGCACCTTCAGTCTCCTTTGGGTCTAAACACTCAACTTCATATCTCCTCTCTTTTCTTGCTAAAGATCATGCCCCCTCTGCTTTTCTTTGGGCACATCCACAGATCTGGATCTGGGAATCTCAGTTAAAAATGAAAGCCACAGGAGTTCTGGTACCAAGTGCATAAATCTCTCCTGTAAGAAAGTTTTCCAGGTCATGCCAGGGTGATTGTGCTGCACCTCTTAAAATCCTCACTATTAGGAACAAAACATCATCCTTTTTGGTAATTGCAGCAAACCAAATGTTCTTATGTTTTTTTCTGTACCTCCACTGTGAGATTAGAGCTAAAGGCATAGCTGATGGGACCAAACCACTTCCAATCTTGGGAAAAAACCCCACTCCAACAACCTAATCAGAACATTCAATTTCAACAAGTATCTTAGTGACAGATGGGACTTCCCATTACAGGGCACTTCCTCTGCGAGAGGGAATCCACCAGAATCGGAAGCACAACGCACGGCCTGTGCAGCCCCTCCGTGCTTATCTGGTCCCCTTAACACGCCGAATGTGAAGTTCCATCTGGTAACATGGTGAGTTCAAAACACATTTGTGTGGAGAGGAATTGCAAAGCTGTGGGAGGCACTGCAGAAGCTCCTCTCACGATGCCATCAAAGGCTGTGGGGAATGGGCACAGAAAAGCCTCATCTTTGAAACAATACCAGCCTGCACGGTTGGCACATGGGGGTTTTATGGGGCTGTGAGAGATGGAGGTGGTGAAGGAACAAAGTTTTGGTTGCTTTGTTCCTTTTTGAGTCTGGTTCTGTCCTGCCCTGTTTGCAGTAAGGGCTGATGGGCAGCAAAGAGCAGCTGTCTGCAGGTTCCTGCCTCTGGTAGCAAAGGTAGTGGCCAAGGGCTAAAAAACCAGGAGGGACTGCCCTGGTAGATGACTCTCTGCTCACTGCTCTTTGATGTGGTGCACTAAATATGATCCTTTTGGTTCAGCTCCATGCTTTGATTACAGGCTAAAAGCTGCATGTGTACTTGAATGCGTGAGCAAATAGAGTGAACTGTTTCTTAGAAAGCAAGCTCTCACAGTTTAATTTATCTCACTTATCCCTCCAGTCTGGCAGCTTATAAGTAACTGCTATGATCAGAGACAAGTTGTTTCCCATTCTATCTGGAGGCAAATAATAGTTTCACAAAAAGGGATCTGACACTCTCTGTACCTAAGTGTTTCTCACATACAGAACATTTGAAAGCCATGATTCAAGTGCTGGGTGTCAGGCAAGGAGTCAGCCTCTGCTTTTTGTGATGAAGCTGCTACCCTGGACCTGGGCCAGCACAATGTGTCACGGAGCAGGTACATACTGAGGTTAATGAGGCAGTGACAACACAACTACCACTGTGTTCGTGGTAATAGGGGCTAATGGGGCATTGCTGAAGAGTGGCTGATGCCACGTATGTAACTCTTGAGATGGATGTGTGAATTTAATAGGACACAGATTAGAAAGCAATCAATAAGTCTGGGCCAGAGCCCTAATGGAGCTGATACGGTGACGAAATGCTGTGTAACAGAACTGTCTTTGCAAAACAGCTAAAATTCCTAAAGGGGCGTTTCATGTTGCCTTCAAGAGTGATAGGGGAGGATGTTGGACCCTTCAGGATGCAACCCCTGAGGAGGGCTTTGTGGCTGCTCCTGAAATGCTGGCTCTTCCCTGATGTGAGATACACACCTCGTGCTCAGGGACCAGCCCCTACAGTGGCACTGCACAAAAGAGACTCCCTTTCTTCACACTGGCTCTTGGTGGGCTCCTCATGGACAGTTTGTGTCCTACCTGCTCAGGTGGGGCTTTGCTCAGGAGCTGACATCTGAACATGAAGCACTGCATAAGATGGAAGTCCAAGCTGTGTTTTCACATCTACTGGCTACAAAAGTATTTGGAGTTTGAGTGAAAGCCCAACCCTGAGGGCTTTAAAAGACTGTGTTGAGTGGACATGCATGAGACATGAGTTAGTGAGAGCCCTGGTGTGGGGCAGAGCTGCACCATGGCAGGGTATCTCCCTCTTCTGAGGACACCAAGCTGGAGTTGATCTGTCCCACCGTGCATGAAGAACTCTTTGTACAACAACGTGGAAAGAAGCATGTTACATCCTTTTATGTGAATGACACCAGCTTAGGTAACAGTGTTTTACTCCCTGTGGTGCTAAGCAAGGCATAAATCCTTTGAGAATTGAAGTAATAGACATAAACCCTCCCCTCTCTTCTTCCCCCTGTGACTCCACTCTTCTCCACTCCTGTATTAATGGATATTTTATATCTGGAAGGAATTCAAGAGTCTGTAGTAGGTAGTTAAACATCCAGATGTATCAGTAATAATTATGCTCAGCTTGGGGAGGCGAGGCACTTGAATAACAGGCATGGTTTCCATGGATGGCTACAAGATTATAAACATAAAATTTATAAGTGGAATGGGAACATTTGGTTTATTTTCTCTTCTCTTTACAATCACTGCAGTTTAAATTGAAAACAGTGAAGGGTAGCAGAGCCAGGCAACAACCTGAAGACTGTAAACAAAATAATTCATGTCTTACTGATGGGATATGGTCATATAATCAGTAAATTAATTTAGCCTACTCTAGTTTCACCATTAACTTTCTATTTTCTCATTTCATTGGCATTTCCCTGCCCAGTTTATGTCTGTCCTCAATACATATTGTGCTATAAACCAGAAGCAAATATCTTGAAGGGTAAATAAAGAGGTAACGAGTCTACAAAAAGAGATGTTATTGAAGTACATTAACTCCTACTTACTATCTTTTAAACTTTTCTTGATCCAAGATTCATTTTTACTATTTGATCAGTTTCCAGTATAAAAATATAATGCCAAGATATTTGTTTTTTACATGGTATCCTTAGTACCTAACAGCACCAAATGTTTCCCTGAGATGAGACAAGTATTTATGACCTGGAAAGGAAGGAAAGGTTTGCAAGCCTGAGGGTATGAAATCAGGATGACTCAGAACAGAAGCTGGAAAATCACTTCAAAAGGTCCTCCTAGCCATGTCTTGGACATGTTGTTGATCTAAGCCATGGTCTGGCAAGAGAGGAACTAATAATTCATATTGATTTAAAGCCATCTTTGCTACAAAACAAAGCATGAACCACATATCCATGTGCAAAACCTGTTTGTGCAATAGCACATCTGTGAACGTGTGCAATTAGTGCAATTAGAGAGCAATTTATATGCAAATGCCCATCCAGTCAAATGTGCCTTTACTTAATTAGTGGAATATAATTTCAGAGGGGTTTCACTGCATTTCCAAAACCCTACCCCTTAATAACTGAATGCCAGTGTTCACACAGTGCAAACCACGTCAAATCACTGGTGTGCAGGGCTTTGATGGGGTGGGAGCTGGAGGTGCCAGGGCAGGGGTCTGTCCCAGGTGCCACTCCCGTGGGTCGTGCCAGGGAAGCAGGATTTGGCCCACAGGAGCTGGGGTGAGTTCTGGATGAGCTGCTCTCCTCAGCAGCTCTTCAAGCAGCGAGGTTTGGGAGATGAGCCAGCCCAGACCCCACCAGTTCTCCCCCACCAGCTCCTCCTGTCCCTGCACAGGGAGGGTGCCCGGGGGGCTCTCCCTGGCTCCCAGCACTGAGGGACATGGGAGCACCTCCAACAGCTGCCTCAGGTGTTCCAGGTGTATCTGCCATCACTGCCATGTGTGAACTCAGGGTTGTTTCAGGGACCCCATGATGTCTGGGAGAAGGGTGATCTTCAATCTAAACCTGGCTCAGATTTGGGCTCTGGTCTTTGGGTGATAAAGCTGGAAGTTTGTGCAGATGGATGTGGCTCATCAGCTGTGTCTGTTCTGAGACAGACTAAGCTCTTACTCAAGCCTTGGCCTTCACCCACTGTCTTAAGGTGACTTGTAATTCTTCATTGGCAAAAAATTACATGGCAATGCTCCTTTGTGTCCTTGATGTGCACCCAAGGACAGCAGGACCTCAACCCCTCCAGCTGCCAGAAAAACACAACCTCTCTGCTCCACTCTGCCTTCACCAGCTGAGGAATTTGCACCAGTAAAACACGCAGGTCCATGAAAATTGGCAGAGCATATCGAGAGGCAGTTGGATGAGCTAAATAAAACACAATGTCTCCCCACACCACAGGTTAGACCAGGCTGCTGAAATCAGTGTGCACACGAGTGGCAGTTGTGTGAGCACAATATGCAACTTTTACATACAGGTTTACCAAGAAGAGGATAAATTTTAATAGCAGGAATATTTTAACTGTTCAGCATGTAAACAGGATTCTGTGCTGATCTGATCAATGCTGCTTTGCAGACCACATTTGGCATGGTGCTATATATAGTGTTCCTGGAGTTTTATTTAATAGGACGGTACATTTGATCCTAATGTGTCATCTCAGAAATAATGAAGCAGAAAAGATCTTTATCTTCTGTGAAAGTTGCAGCTATTGGCAGCCATTCAGAAAAAAAAATAAAAGTAATTGTACAATCTTCGGAGATATTGTATTGCTAACTGATTTCAGTGTGAAGCTTGGGTGGTTTTCATTCTGAGTTAATCAGGCAATGGACCATATATGTTGCAAATACATCACTTTCAGACACTCTCCACATATTGACAAATACAATTGCTGAGGCTGCTGCCTGAACGAAAGCTTTCTGTATCTTCGGATCCTTCTTTTGGAGCAAAATAAATAAATAAACGAGCTGGAGAAGGAAGACTCTTTACGATGTGCTAAAAGCAATCCTCTTCCCGGAGCACAGCACCGTTTGCCATTCACTTGCATTATTTTTGAGCAACTGATGCAGATGGCACAGGAACTGGTGTGTTTGTGATTGCTCAACGTGCTAAATATAGAGCTGGGAGTGAAGACAGGGGCCTAAATTCAGCAGAAGGGCTCAGGGATGCAATGATTGCATTTCAGTGCTGCTACCTGTAGCACAGGAGCTGGACATCCTGTGTATGGCATGAGGAGACCTCATCAACCCCAAAGGGTGCAGGAGTCAAGCAAAGAGCAAACCAGGAGCTGCTGAAGTGACAGAAGGTGCTGGGAGGGCTCTGCAGGGTTAGCTCTGCCCCATGAAGATGTGTCTCTGTGACTCCAGGATCACAAAGGGTTCTCCACTGAGGACATGCTGAGCGGTCACACCCAATCTTCAAGGAGAGCACCTGAGACATGGGGCTGCCTCCATGCCTCAGAAGGTAGGTAAAGGAGGTAGAACCAGGGCTTGCAGCTTGGCAGGGGCTTTCCTCTTCACCCTCAGCCTCAAGTTCAATGAGCATGTGGAGGAAAAAGCAAGGAATTTTAGTATTTTCAGAAGCTGTATTTTGACTTTATGCCCCAAAATGCTGCTGAAGTTGCTTGCATCTCTCTTGTGAATCTAGTTCCATAAACCCTTTGAACAGCAGGCTCTCCTGGGGGCTGGATGAGCTCACACTTCTCTCCCTGAGGACTTTTAAGTTTCATTTTCTCAACAGCAGAGGCCTAGGATTATATACCCACCTACATGTGTAATTAGGTACTGTGCACACAAGGATGTGTGGCAGGTGTGGACACGGAAAAGTAGGAGCACAACACCCCCCCATTGATTCCTGGCCCTGGAGTCAGAAAGGCAGCTATGGGGACAGCTGAATTCTTGTCACAGAATCAGAAATTATCAAAGGGTACCAGTGGATGGATGGTTTCCTCATTTCTGGTAGCAGTTGCAGAGCCTTTTTGTCTTCCATTTTCTGGAAGGGCAGGCTTTCCCACCATTCCTTCAGTTTATTCTGGAACCTAGAATATTACCAATAATTAATTGGAAAGGCAATGAGCATTGATTGCACAATGGGATTTGTTATCAGATGGTCACAGGAGCTTTATCTCACAGGGTCATGGCTATACACCAATTTTCAAGAATATTCCCTAAAAGGTATTTGAAACCCAATTTGAATCTCTTTGTCTACCTATAACTCATTTGTGGGTCACCTCAAGAGGTCTAAGAAAATAATCTAGTTTGGAATGGCTGTCTAAAAGTTTCCTGTGTCACCTCCAGCTCAGAGCAGGGCCCACCTCAAAGTTAGGTGAGGTTTCTCATGGTCAAATCCAGTCAAGTTTGGAAATATTTCTAGGCATGGAGATCCTTGGGGCTTGGCTTCCAGTGCACGGACAGCACGTAATGTGAGATGCCTCCCTGTGTATTTACACTCCCTGATTCACACAGCGCAGAATTTAACTCAGAATCTGACATGTTGAGTTAGTCAGAGGCTTTGCTGATGTTGAACAGGCTGTGGGAATAACCCTTCTCACAGAAATGACCCAAAATAGCATCACAAGGGCCTTCCCAACATGCAGGAAGCCAAACAAACACTGTGCTGTTGGCAAAGTTCAACAAGCAACGTCCTCAAAACAAATGGACAACCTGCATTGGCACCATGGGCGAGGGTCCAGCGTGGAACATGGAACCGAAGCCTTCCTGGCAGGAATCTTCAGGGCCTTGTCCCTCCCCAGGCTCTGTCACAAACCAGGAAATACGGGGTTTGTGCCTCTTCTTCACCATGCTTAGAAAAGGTTCAAGGTGAGCTGCAGGCCTTCCCCTGAGCTGTGGGGGAGATGGAAAATAATTTGGTTTACAGTGGAAACCTTATGCAATGAGGATGGGAAAGAATGGGCTACCTCCAGGTTCCCAACCAAGGAGTTCCTCTCCCTGACTCTCTGTTTGGAAGATGTCCATCCAGTGGCGTTACAACCTGACTTCATGTACACTCCTAAAATTATAAATGAAAAACATCCTAAACAGGAAAATTATATCCCTGTATGGTCTTTAACACCTCATTAACTGCTTGGCCACAGGGCTGTTCATGGTCCTGGAGACTGGGTACCAACCCTCAGCATTCCTGGTTGAGGGGAGTCCAGGATGAGCATGAAGCTTGTCCATTGCAGAGCTGGGAGGGAGTTCAGCTTTCCACAGCCTGCTCAAGCTTCTCTGGATTTTTGTGCTTATTTCCTGGGCATTTTGGGGGGCTCTGCTGGTTTGACTCACGTTGCTGTGAAGCTTTCCACTGGCACTGCAATGTGTTTGGCAGCTTCCCCCCTCTCTGCTTGGTCATGTAAATGTCAACGTGAATCACCAGGACAGAAGCAAGACTATGAAAATGGTTGGGTTTCCTGCCCTGGCAGTGACATTTAGACCATTATTCAAGCCAGTGACTGTGATAGCAAAGACTTGAAGGAGCTTGTCAGCGGCTCCAAATCACTTGTGAGGAGCCTCATCAGAAGACACGCAGTAAAGGGCACCCAATAAACAAAACTGTGCCGAAATCTGAGGTGTTTCAGCCTGACTCGCAGCATGCAGTGCACATCTCCCCTGGGGTGTTTTCAGAGAACTCTCATCATTTCCCCACCCCGGGCTGCCACAGCACTTTGGGGAAGCTTGGCTGCAGCTCCAGACACTTTGGGAACTGCTCATGGATGCTCCACCCCTGGAAAAGTTCAAGGCCAAGCTGTATGGTCTAGTGTATGGTGTCCCTGCCCATGGTGGGGGGTTGGAGCTGGATAGTCTTTACAGAATGACAGAATATGTTCAGTTGAAAGG
Organism: Campylorhamphus procurvoides; assembly: GCA_013396655.1. Classification (NCBI taxonomy): domain Eukaryota; kingdom Metazoa; phylum Chordata; class Aves; order Passeriformes; family Dendrocolaptidae; genus Campylorhamphus; species Campylorhamphus procurvoides. Next base: position 893,589 of record WBMV01007609.1, on the reverse strand, counting down.
GACCCACAAAAATTGTTGAGTCCCAAGTTCCTTCTCACCCAAACAACTCTATGATTCTATGGAGAACTTCATCAGTGCTTGTGGAGGGCAGATAGAAACCACCCTCTTCATCATGTTCTCACCCCGAAGGCTCCAGACACCATCCCAGCACAGCCCAATCCATGTTCCCCAGCCCTGAGTTGGGGGGACTCCTCTTGAATTGTGGTGGTAGCTCCTTGATCTTCCATTGAGAGAACATCTGCCCCAGTTAATCCATGTGTTCAGAAAGAAGGATGCTGCTGAACTGGAGAGTTGTTTCCCATTTTCTTTGACTGACTTATGTACAAAAGCCTCTGTGCTCCTACTCCCTGATTCCAGTGTTGAAGCTTTGATTGCCATCTCAGTGGTCCCAGTGAAACTTGGTTTTCAGGGATTTATTATAAAAAACCAGTAAAATTCCCTTTGGGGCAGTAGCTTGGCAAGCACTTAACAAAAAGGAGGGAACTAAGCTTTAAATGATCCATTTTCAATCAGCTTCTCCCTCAGATACACTCCTGCTTCCAAGATTTAAATGAAGAAAGACTTTTTAGGGAAACTCGATTAAAAATAAAAAATCCTCCCTCCAGCCCCCATGCTGGCAATTACTTCTTCCATCCTAAAAAACTGGTACAGCCACTCAGTGGAGCGAACTGATCTGAGCAACACAGTCTAAAATCAGTAAAAGCCCCCTTAGGCAATATCTTTTAGGTTTGCTATTTTCTTCTGTGAAACTTCTCGCTGTGATTTGTGGCGAAGGAATCTTTCTCTATTTTTAATCACCTTCATCATCATCTCTGCTCTCTCCTTCTCCTCCTGCCTCTTTCTCGGGAGCTGCCTGACTGTCTGTCTGTCGGTCACGACAAGCTTCACGTTTTGAAGAGTGACAGATTGCCAGTTGGAAGGGAGGCACAGTCTGGGAGTGCAGTCTTTAGCTGATAATAACTATTTCATCAACATCAGTTCTCCTGTTTTACAAAGCGTAATTCATAAAAAGAAAACCCTCTTGGAGATTCTCACAATACATAAAAGCATATAAATAAAATATAAATGAAGAAAACAAGACACATTAATTACATACAGCAGAACAGGCTCATCTAAAAAGCTTGCTTGTCAGTTTTGATCTCAGATTTGCTGGTGATATACTGCTTTTTATGACTGGTGGAGGCAAGCTGGAGAATAATCCAGTCCAGGATGGAGCCTGGGCAAGGGACCCACACACAGGCCCTGGGCTTAGGTGGACAGGAGAGCCCAGAGGAACAGAACTTGAGGGCACTGGACTGCAGAGAAAGAAAGATGATGGATCCATTCCAAGGTGGGATGGAGACTTTTGAAATTCGATGGAGTCTGAGCTCAGAGCAGAGGAGGCACAAAGCAGTGGCCATGGGCACATCCACAGCTAGCCCAGAGCTGGACAGCTGCCTTGGAGCACAGGAAGAAGAATGTCAGGAGGGGATCATGAGCATAATGAATCCTGGAAACTCTCCTGTGTCTATGAATCAATGTCTCTGTGAGACACAGAGCAGCGCCAACAAGGGCCACAGGGGCCAGCAATAATTCATAAGTGGTACCAAACAGAGCTGGTCATGCAACTGCTACAGAGACAGAGCACGTGTTTGCTCCAGGAGATGCCACAGGTAAGGGAAGCTACAACTTCTACAACAGCTACAGCTGCAACCCTAAACACTCCAGCCCTGGGCACGTACAGGCAACCACCACCAGAACATCTCCTGCTGCATTTGCCCTGTGAGTCTGATGCCTAATGCCCTTGGACATCCCCACACACACTCCTGGGGCTCTTCCCCAGCTCTAGCCCTGCTGGAACAGTGCTGGGATGGGTTGTGTGTGCAGAAGGATGAGGGAGGTGGGGGGTGTAAGAGAGAGCTGAGGAGCTGAGTTAACACAATCAGAGTGATCAGAGTTTAACAGGGCAAAGGACTCACTGCAGCTGATGCCACCACTCTTGGGGTGATGGGAGAAGCCCTTCTGAACCCAGAAAGTGGCTGCTGTCCTGGTTTCATGCCATGGAACAGTTAAAGTTACAGAATATTCTGAGTTGGAAGGGACCTGTAAGAATCCTCAAGTCCAGCTCTTAAGTGAGTGGCCCATACAGGGATCAAACCCACAACTTTGGTGTTATCAGCACCATGCTCTGACCTGCTAATCTTGGTTCTCTGAAGGAGCCACTGTGGTGGGGCTGCTTGGCAGAGAGTGCTCAGCCAGGAGGGCGTGAAGAGTGCCTGGGGAGAATTAAGTTGGGCCAAGCAGGGAGAAATGCTGTGGAGCAGATCTGGGCTAGGTAGTCACAAAGTGCAGGCTTGACATGATTTCCACCACAGCCAGACAAAACCTGACCTGTATTCTCCATGTGTGTGAGAACCCACCACCCTCCTACATCTCTGCTCCTCTTGGCTCCGATAAGAGCGCCTGAGGAAGGACCTTGGGAGACAAGCCACGGATTTATTTGGTCTTTCAGCCGCGCTAGGCTGCTGGCTGCAGGGTGATCTTTGATAAACTCAGGGCTGCAGAGAGCTGCAAGTTTGCAGCAGTCCCTGCCAGCAGCTGACACAGATGCTTTCTGGCACGGCACCAGGGAGCTGTGACACTCATCTGATCATATGTTTGCCCACATGGCCCGCACACGGTGATGGGCACAGCGATGGCCTCTGGCTCTGCCCTCACCACTGAGGAACGCTGAATTTCTGTGCCTGCACGCAAGGCTCAGAAGTGATGGCACAACATTTTGCAGCTGACTCTCTCTGTGGTGTAAGAACTTTCCAAATGTTGCTGGCGCCCATGGTCCTTCCTCAGGCGCTCTTATCGGAGCCAAGAGGAGCAGAGATGTAGGAGGGTGGTGGGTTCTCACACACTCTTGCCTCGTAGGCGCTGTCAGAACGCCCTGGCTCGTGGGTGTGAGGATGGTGGAGGTGCCTGGCGAGGCTCTGCTGCTCCACAACAGCCACAGACGTCTGGGAGGAAGTTTGCCACGTTGGCAAAACAGGATTGAGGGGGAGTATTGCTGAGGTGAAGGGACTGTGGACAAACATTGTCCTACACAGACCTTGAGGACCTGCCAGGTGTAGGCTCCGGGCTGCTTCTGCTTCATTCTTCTTGGTCTTCTTGATGCAACTACTCTGTTCATGGAGCTGGAAGGGGCATTTTGTGCAGTTTCTCTCAATATTAATACTGCTTTGTCAGCAGCCCCACAGGGGAGCAGTTTCAGAGAAAGCTTAATTTGGGTGAAAAAATTGCAGGCATCTAAAAACACAATATGCACTCAGGCTCATTATGGTTCTGTAAGAGTCTTCAAATTCTTAAAAACACGAAACATATCCCTTTCACAATTTGAAGTTAATGCAGTTTTATTGAAAACATTGTAAAAAAATGAAGAAAATTTTGAAATGAATGACTCTATTTTGGGCCAGACAAAGCATTCCATTTTCCCCACAAAGATTTCTTCCAGTATTTACTGGTTGAAATACCACTGGGTGGCTGAGATCAGGGATCCCAGCTGCCAAAATGGGGCAGTTTCTCTTACATTGAGGCCCCCAACACAAGAAAGATGTGGATCTACTGGAATGAGTCCAGAGAATGTCACAGAGATGCTCCAAGGGCTGGAGCCCCTCTGCTCTGGAGCTAGGCTGGCAGAGCTGGGAGGTTCACCTGGAGAAGAGAAAGGTCCAGGGAGACCTGAGAGTCCCTTGCAGTGCCTAAAGGGGCTCCAAAAGACTTGAGACAAGGGCCTGGAGTGACAGGAGAAATGGGAATGGCTTCAAATTTTTTTAGATTAGATATCAGGAAGAAAATCTCCCCTGTGAGGGTGGGCAGGCCCTGGCACAGGGTGCCCAGAGAAGCTGTGACTGCTCCATCCCTGGGAGTGTCCAAGGCCAGGTTGGACAGGGCTTGGAGCAACCTGGGCTGGTGGAGGGTGTCCCTGTCCGTGGCAAAGGGTGGGACTGGATGGGCTTTAAAGCCCCTTCCAACCCTATCCCTTCCAATTCTACAACCTGCATGTAAATCCTTGTATCAAGGTAGCAAAGAGTTTCTATCCCCAACAGCTGCCATATAAACTTCCACATCTAAGAAATAACAATCCCAAGTGTGAAAGCTGATAAAATGAACATTGACACTTCAGGTTTCTGCAAAACCCACTAGGACAGGTGTGGCTAAAAAATCCTGCAGAGATGCACAAGGATTTGAAAGCTGTGCCTGTTACCTAAAGGTGATCAGGCTGAATGGGGAAAATTCCAGACACAACCAAATTTCAGACATTTAATCCTTTAAATATGGAAAACTGGAGAAAATTCAGGATGATATGTAAAGAATTCAATCTACAGAAAGACAAAACAGACATTCCTGGACATTCACAACCCATTGTGGAGGGACACCCTGAATATCTCTTTGCTGGCAGCAGAACTGCCATTGCTTCAGTGTTGAACTCCACAAATCCAGAAGTCTGGGGTGGGAAGGGCCAGAAACCTCCTCCAAGCTGGGGAAACATCAACAGATGCTGAGCTATGACATGGCCAGTGTCACACAGTTTTAGACCAGGATGCACAAAGGAAACTGCTGTATCTCAGCCTACAGAACAGATGGGGATAAACTTTTGACAAGGGCCTGTTGCAACAGAACAACCCATGATGGATTTAACCTGAGGGAGGTCAGTTTAGATTAGATATAAAGAAGAAATATTTTACAGTGAGGGTGGGCAGGTCCTGGCACAGGGTGCCCAGAGAAGCTGTGGCTGCCCCATCCCTGGGAGTGTCCAAGGCCAGGTTGGACGGGGCTTGGAGCAACCTGGGCTAGTGGAAGGTGTCCCTGCCCATGGCAGGGGGCAGAATAAGATGAGCTTTAAAGGTCCCTTCCCACCCAAACCGTTCTCTTACCCAATGATCAGCTGCTTTTATTCTTTGTGTGTTCCACAACCTGTGAGCTAAAGGCCAAGCCCCAGCTGGGAAGTGCAGCTGAACTGGGGATGGCACAAGTGTGCCTGGGCCAGCAGCAGTCCCCAGCTGGGCTGTGTGTGGCAAAAGCCTCTTTAAATGCTGTTAAACCACTGCTAGTTTGAGAAACCCCAGTGGGTCTCAGGTTGTGAAGTGCAAAGACTCCCTCAGCACCAACTGCTGTCAAATATTAATGCTGTTCCCCTTCCAGCTCTTATTCACAACAAATTTCCATTGCAGCAGGAAATGTTGCTACCCACCAGCTAGTCTGAATAGCGAAAATGTGGGATTAATTGACAGCTGTAAGACTAAACAAGGAGGCTTCTAACTAAGATACCATTCCCTGCCGCAGAAGATGGCATGAATAGCAGTGAGGGACAGGGAAGGTGCCTTCAAAGAGAGAGTCTTCAGTATGATGGAAAGGAGGCTTCTGGTCAGAAATCCCAGGGCCTCTTGACAAGGCTTAACCTTTCTTGCCTGGGTGAGAGGTGACAACACAAATATCTGAGCAGGACAGCACATTCTCCTGCCTTGAGCAGCTGAACTCCACTGGTCCACGAGGCTGGAGTAGATGTTCTCCAGAGTGGCCCATCACCATGCTCCCTATCTCCCCCATGGCTGGGCCTGGGACACCTGCAGAGCTGGGGCATGGAAGCAGCCCCTGTCCTGCTCCAGCCCCACAGACAGCACTGCAGGCTGTCCTGGATGACCCAGATGTCCCCGTGCTGCAGCATCAGTGCTCCCTGCAGCACCTTCTCCCTCCCAGGTGGGCTTTCTGCTCCTCCTGCTCCCTGCAGGGCTGTCCTAAGGGGCAGAGCCCTTTGCTGTGGGTGCAAGGCTGCAGAGGGCATGAGGTGCTGATCAGGACTAATCCCAGGGTTACTCTTGTTCTTGAACACCCCCAGCCTTGCACTGTGCTGGTCTCCTACCCCTCCAGACTGGCAATCTGGCTTGCTCTCCAGCCCAGGAACTGAGGCAAGCAGAGTGGTTGAGGAAGTAATTCCTCACCAGGAGCCAAATCCAGGCATGGTGGCACCCCTTTGGATCAGGATCTGCTCTCACTTACCTGTGGTCTCTCTTGCTAGGAGTGGAGGAGCAGCAGGTGTTTTGTCTCCAGCATCTCTCTGCCCCTGAGGATTCACCTCCTTGTCCTCTGTCTGTGTTCTGGCTCTGCCTGGCAACAATAACACCCTTCTCTCAGCCTCCCCAGAGGGATGGGGATGTGTGAAAAAGGTGCTAGTTCATTGAGGGGAGAACAAACCATGCTGAAGTCCTGGCTACACCAAAGCCCTCTCTCCCTGAACAACAGCAGCAGTTATGGGATGCAAGAGACTGCAGGACATGGGGCAAGGCTGAGCAGATGGAGATGCTGCACAGGCAAACCTTTTCTGCAACCAAGCAAGCCTGAAATAACAGGGTGCAGGAGTCCATCCTGCCTCTTTAGAGCAGCCTTCATTTCCTTGTGACTCATTCAGTCTGGGTAATGAATTTTCTTTATTAGTCAGAAATCAATTCCTCCTACTCCTGCCCAGTAGACGATGCCCTGTGCCATATTATGTTGTCTGTACTTGTGTCTGGCCTGCCAGAGAATGTGGCAGGGACTGGGAATTCCAAGCTGAAGATGTTTAGGGGGCAGTGAGAGCAGAATGGCCTGTGCTCCACAAACATCAGAAATACCCATTTCAGACTGTAAATTTCAGATTTAATCCCACCTGCTTTCTCAGGGTGAAACACCATTAGTGGGAGGAAGGGGTAGAGACAGAATCCAGAATCACAGAATGGTTTGGGTGGGCAGGGATCTTAAAGACCATCTTGTTCCACCTCCTGCCATGGGCAGGGACACCTTCCACTAGCCCAGGTTGCTCAAAGCCCCATCCAACCTGGCCTTGGACACTTCCAGAGATGGTTCAGCTTCTCTGGGCACCCTGTGCCAGGGCCTGCCCACCCTCACAGGGGAGAATTTCTTCCCAATATTCCATCTAAATCTGCTCTCTCTCAGTTTGAATCTGTTCCCCCTTGTCCTGTCACTCCAGGCCCTTGTGCAAAGTCCATCTCTGATACATTTTCTTTATGTACCCTGGAAAATGCATGGCAAACCTTTATAATTTCAGTGGTAATAATAGCATATAACTTGTGAATATCTTTGCCAACTATGACTTCATTCCTTTTGCAACACCCCAGAAGAGATTCTTGTGTTGCAATTCTCCTTATAACATGCATTTGCACTTTCCCAGGAGCGTGTGTGCTTCTGAATGCCACAGATATTCACAGTTTCCCTGTATGTGTAAATGCTGCCATGTAGGAATGTTCTAAAATCCCAAGGAGTATCACAGTGCTTTGTTGGACACACACAACTCTAGCAAGCCCTGGAGAGCCCTCCACCACCACCCAAAGACAACCCAGCCCAGGGAGTGATGCCTGCAGCTCCTGCCTGCTTTCTTTCTTTGTTATCTGCAAATTGCTCTTGGATCGTCCTCCTGGTGGTCAGGAGGGGAGGGCAATACTAGGAAAACTCTGCAAGAGTTGTGTCTGCAAGGTAAATGTGGGTCTTCAAGGCCAGCAGGTCCCTGCTGTTGAAAAAACCCAACTAGTTCAAGGACTTCCTTTGACCATGGTGGAAACAGGACTCAGGAAAACAAATGATAAACTCAGAGAGAGAAATTATAAACTCGACCAGTCCCACTCATTTCTTTGTGCTTCTTCTCAGTAAGAGCTACAAACTTGAAAGGTTTTACAGTCAAGGTACACTAAATTCTTGCAGAAGACAGGAAATGAAAGGACAGGTCCTAAATACATATTGGCTGCTCATTAAAGGCTCAAGACCTAAATACGCTGCTGGTTATTTGTACTAAATTTTTGCTAGTTTTGAAGGAATGCACCTGACCAGCCTCGTGAGGGATGAATACAGAGTGCCCAGCAGAATGGAGCAGAGGAACACTCTTTTCTGAAAAAGAGGCAGTTTTGGAAGGGAAAAAAAGGAGAGGAGAGGAGAGGAGAGGAGAGGAGAGGAAAAAAAATAGAAAGTCTAAATAGCTGGACCTGACAGTGATTTCTTTTTTTTCCAGGCAGTAGTGAGGGGTCTGTAAGCCTGTACTTTGCAGTGAGGAAGAAAGGAACCACACTGTTCTACAAACAGCAGCAAGGGTTTCCCAGAAGGCCCAGAAGGGCTCCTAATCCTGCATGGCAGGTCATTCCAACACTGTCCCACTGTGTCAGGATAACCAGGTGCCATTAAGGCATTAACAGAGCTGCAGATTATAAGGTCAGGGGGAACACTCTGATCAGAATGAGCTACTCGAGACAACATTCCCTGTTCAAGGTGAACCACTCTCGAAAAGAGAATTAATGGTAAGGACAAATGCAAAGCCTTGCTGGAAGCAGATCCAGGCAACAGGAGCCATTTGTCTCACAGACCTTCCTGCTTGTGCTGGTACATCTCCCATGTTCCAGCATCTTGTCCTTTGCCCTGTGCATGTCCATGTTCCAGCTCCCTGGAATTATGGGAATGCTGGAGACCAGTCACTGCCCAAAGGCAGGTGCCATCAGAGACTCATAGAACTAACCAGGTTGGAAAAGACCACTGAGATCATCAAGCCCAACCTTCAATGCAACCATCGTGCTTACCTAGAGAGAGGAATTCACCTGAATGCCAAGTCCCAGACTGGAGGAACAGCTTCCATCTCTCCATGGACTCTGCAAAGTGGCCCTGGGAGCCTGCCAGTGAGGAATGGGCAGCAAAACCACCCAGCAGGGGAAAAAGGAATGCTGAGAGATTTGGAAGCTGGCAGCCCTGAGCTCTGCTCTGGGTGCTCACCTGCCAGCTGGCCCCACACAGAAGCAAGAGCTGAAACTGGGGGGTGTCTCATGTTGGAGAGACGGAAGTGGAGTTCATACCCACATGTGCATTCATGCAGGGGAGCAGGAGGTGGCAAACCACACTGGTCAAGGTTCTCAGGACTCACCTCCATCTCTGTGGAATTATTTCATTCCATCTAAGCAGAGCAGATGTGCTTTTGCTGCTGCAATAAATTGCCCAGTCTCTGATACATGTCTGAGGGACACACACAGATGTCTGACAGGGCATTCAGTTTTGAATGTTAAGAATTCCAGGTCTAAGGAACAACAGTCAAGGAAATCTTTCTGCTGAGCTGGTTTTCTTCTGTTCAGTGACGACCCAGGAAAGGGGGGACATGGGCACACACTGGAGTTTTCGTTAAAATATCAGCATTTGGGTCACAAACTGCCTTTAAAACCAAGGAATAAAAGTTTCTGAAAGACCTCTGTGGGAATGTCTCTAAATTTTTTTAAAAATTAATTTAATTTTATTGACACCTTCGTAACAGGGCAGAGGCTGAATTTCCAGATCAGCTGGAGTTTAAGTTTCCATGGTGGGATCTCATCCATTCTTTCATCTTCATGAGGTTCTTGATTCAAGGGGCACCTACTGGATGATTATTTTTGCAGTATTTTTCAGAAGATACTGAAAAGCACTGAAATGCTATTGCTCAGAATGGCTACAGTTTTTATGTGACCTTTGTTGCAGGGATGCCAACCCCTCAGAGACAGATGAACCTGGGATCAGGATGGTTTTGGTGCTTACCAGTCCCTGAGAATTTTGTGGCAATGTTAGAAATCAAGTGGCTTTATATTTACACCTCTGACCTGACCAGGGCTTGTCCCCAGCTCTCCATTCCCTGGCAAAATATTGAATCTGCCTTTTTTTCAGCTTTGACCAGAGCTGGGTGAGCAGAGCCAGAGTGCCAGGCAAGGGGACTGCTCATGAAGACATTTTGTTTTTCTTTCACAAACACGGTTCCTGCTGCAGGTATTTAGGGAACAAACAGTCCCTTTGTAGACCAAATATAAGCGGTTTGTCATTATCTTGAGAACAAACTGTTTGTTTCTCCAGTTGTAAACACACTGAGGACAGCTATTTAGTCCTGCCACTACAATTAACAGCAATTTAGGTCACTTTTACAAGAGGTTAATGCTTTCTCAATATATACTGCCTGTAAATCTATCTCCAGAGTTGCTTGCTGTCCTGGTGGCTAAAGGATAGAAGAAAAAGGATGATGTACAATTTCTTCTCTAAAATACAGAAGTCACACCCCAAAATGCAGAGAAAATGCTGCAAACGAGCAGCTCCTTTGTGTCCATGTGTGTGAAAGGGGCAGAAAGGACATCCACAGTGTCCTCACAGAGCATTTCTTGAGCTTATTTAACTGAACACAAGGGGAATTTGCAAAGCACGTTGTTTCACCACCACCCCCAGCAGTCTCTCAAGTGTAAACTCTTCCTCCTTTCCAACCCTTCCATCTCTGAGATCAGAGACACTGTTGTAAGTAATACTTTGTGCTAATTTTTCCCTTCTCAAACTATTTTCCAGCTTGAGCCATATAGTTATGGGAGAGAAAAAGCACTGTTCTAGGTTGTAGTGATTTTCCTGTCTCCTGCTGTGCCATCAAAAACCTGACTTGTTCTCTAAAGGAAGAAAATCACTCAAATTCACCAGCTTGGGACTGAAATTGAAATTCCTGGCTTTCCTGGCTGGCCCAGCCTGAGTGTTCAGCATGGCTGGAGGTGGGACAAGACCAATGTGGCCCATGTAGAAGCAGGTTGGTTGCTCCCTAGGATTATAGAGCCACAGGATATGCTGAGCTGGAAGGGACCCACAAGGATCACCCAGTCCAGCTCCTGGCTCTGCACAGACACCCCAACAATCCCACCCTGTCCCTCAGAGTATTGTCCAAACACTCCTGGAGCTCTGTAAGCTTTGATGCTGTGACCATTTCATATCAACCCCCAAATTTCCTGACCTGTGTGGAAAGGCTCCTTTGAGGTCTGCAGGTGTATGTTTGCACCAGAGAAGAGAAATCCCAGGATTTAAACACCATAAAGCTGCCACAATGTCCCTGGCCCTCGCTGTTCTTGGTTGCACAATCTCAACACTTCTGTTCTGTCAAAGTTTTGGGACTGTTTCTCCTCCCAATCAGTCAGCTCTAAAAGGTAATAATGGTGACATCCTGACCTTTTAGGGTGGAGAAGATGCAAAAAATCCCTGTGACAGGTTGCAAAAAGCAAAGTTTGGCTTATCCAGTGTCCATTAGGCCCATATTTTATACCAAATGAGAAGCAACTGTAAAGAACCAGAGAAACAGTGGATTGCAGGAGGGTGAGGTTTGGTGCTGGTGCAAAGAAGGCAGATGTGGAAGGCAGATTCCATATCGGGATGTACAACAGGAGCTCACCTGGGAAAACAAGAGGAGCTCCCCAGCTTGATTCAGTGCTGGTGGATCCCCAGGTGTCCTTTGCTGCCCAGGAAAGTCCAGGAGAGAAGAGACTTCAAAGAGATCTCAGATTGGAGAACCTGGAATGGACAGATGAAAAGAAAAAAACCTCTGGGAAAGAGGCAACCATTGAGATTATTTCCTCAGTACGTGATTCTCTCTGCCTGGCTCTAGCAGAGGATCACCCAAGCCTTTTGAGAGAAATCCAAGGGGTGTTGCTTGTACTTAGACTAATATTTGACAGTTGGAGAATAATAAACACTCAGCTTTCAGACAAGCAAAATGTTATTGTTTTACAAAATCATAATTTCAGTGTGGTAATTAAAAGCATTTTCATTAGGCAGTGCCAATTCCTCCTACATGTCAGCACTAACAGCAACTTGTCATCCGCATGGGAATGGATCCCAAAGAGGGAAAGGGACTCTACAAGTGGTTTTTCTCCTTTATTTTTAGACCATTTCCTATAGTTTTCTGCACTGTTGGTGAGCCACGAACCTGCAGCTGATTAAACCTGTCTAAGGGGAGAAAAAATAAGGGAAATGTCCTCGAATAAGAAAAGAGTTATGAAGAGGAATGTGATCATCTCTTTTCCAGGTTTGCGGGGGAGAGGGCAGAACTCAATGGGTTCCTCTGATCCTGGGAAGAGTCAGTACAGTAGACAAGGTGTAAAGAGAAATGGCTTTTGGCTCAGGATAGTGAAGCTCTGGGGAGTGAGGGAGAAGATGTGGCTGGGAGTGTCTATTACTGAATTTTAGAAGATACAGGTTAGTCAGGCTCCCATCAGAAAGAATAAACATGAAGGAGTTGGGGATCAACTTTAAGAGGTCCCTCCTAGCCCTCCTCTTTAGGATTTTCGTCATCTATCATACTTTGTGCTGAAAGGGAAACTTGTGTGACCATATGCCAGGGGCCTCACACAGCTCGCTGCTCCTCTCACACCTTCCACTCCTTTGCCCTCTGCTAGGCGAGATCTGCATTCTGGGGCAATAAAATCTGTTCAACCTTTTGGCCTTGCAAAGTGCAGGAGATTCACACCCTGGATCAGAGGCTGGTCCCTCCCCTCCCAAACGCCAGGGGATTGCATGTGGCAAGGCTGGCATCTCCCGTGCAGGTGTGTGGAGCACAGGCAGAGCAGGCAGTGAGCACAGGCAGAGCAGGCAGCTGCACTGCTGCGTGTGCGGGGCAGAAATCCCTGAGGGCTGGCTCACTGCGGCGTGCAGTGCTGAGAGGAACACTCGCCAGTTGGGTCCAATTTATGACTATCCCACTCACTTCAGAAAATCCTGTGTATTTTTCCAAGACATTAATGTTTTTGGCCGCAGAATAATAATTTTGAAGCCAGTTTGTAGTCGGTGCCTGGGATGCTGCTGCTGCCTGTAGAGCACACTCTCCTGGGGAGCACTTTGCACTCGTGGGAGATGGGACGATGAGGACACAAAGATGAGCTCCCACCAGATCCCCTCTGTCCCAAGCCACCTGCTCACCTCAGTGCTGCCTGATTCATTCTTTACCTCAAGGTCTCCATCCCAAACAACTCCTGTGCTTTTAGAGGAAAAATGTTCTGCAATAGAAAACACTTTCCATTGAAGCAGTGCCTGATAGAAGAGAGAGAAGAGGGACAGGTCGCAGCACTGGCCACTGTCCCTTGTCACAGAAGCTCTGCTCGCACCACTCTGCGCTTTCTGACCATTCTGTCTGACTCTTGCTTTTAACCACTGAGGACTTTCCCTTCCAGAACAGGGGAAGTGCAGCATATCCATAATGATGTCTCAGTAAGTATTTTCTCCTCAGATTTCTGTGTTCAACCTGTACCAAGAGCAAGGTCACTTGGGGCAAGCATGGGTTCACCACAGACCTCTTCAAGCCAACCTGAGGAAGGTTTTATTCCTCCTGGGCCAATATCTTTTGCTATGAATACATTTATTTTCTATGGAGACATTAATTCTGGGCCCTGGCTGTTCTCCCCTCTGTGCAGGAGATCACCATTACAACCTTTGTATAATTTATGTGTTCATGCCAAGAGGAGATGAATGAAAGGGGTCACGTGTAGGTAACATTCCCCCCATCACCTCTGCCACTTCCACACTGCAGGCTGGGGCACCAAACCCAGCTCAGCTCTGGAAAACTATTCATAACCACCCTGGGTGTTCCCTGATAAACAAATTAACATCCTTTAATTAAAGAACAATGGATCTTATGGCACTCATAACCTGCTTTGGAAGCATGTTTAAAAGATCCTTTCTAGTCACTATTTTGGCAATAAATGAGCTGATACATTTGGAATTTGAGGCTGGGAAGATCATATTCTACAGTTTGATGCTACCTGTGGAGTCAGGTTGGCATTTTAGCAACAGCTGGTTGAACTGCTCTCAGTGTGCCATGATTGCTGTGTCAGTTTGCATTGCTGGCAAAGCTGAAGGGAACGGCATTGCCTTGGAGAAACATTTCTTGCAGCTGAAGATTTTATTTTGAAAAGCAAATCATTATTGTTGATACCTCTTTTTTTTGTTAGCTGGAGAGAGCAGGCTTATTTTTGAGTATTTAACAGATTAAGGGAGATGAACCAATAGCCTTTGGGTGTAGTTGGAGAATCGCTTGATGTTTGCTCCTGCAGATGTGTGACTCACAAAGCAGATCATCCCAATCACTGTCTTCAGAGCATTTTATTAGGATGGAAAAGACCCAACACAGGACCCTGCAGGGACCTGACTGGAGGCCAGAGCTGTTCCACACTGGGCTAAGGAGCCAAGGACATCCTAGGGCACTGGCTTAATCCATGGATTGTAATCCAATCCTTCTGGGCTGATTTGAGGACAGGACTCCTCCCTCACTGGGGTGGGGGAGAGAGATACCACTGGCCTCTCCTCGTGGGGCTGCAGGTCTGGGCACTGGCACAGAGCTGCCCAGCACTGCTCTCCCTGCCAGAAAAGAGAGAAATCCCACAATTCCAGAGAGAGACAATTATCCCTGATCAACCAAGTCCTCAGCCTCTAATCTGCAAACAGCTGCCAGTACATAATCACCCTGCTCATTAAAAGTGACAATGCTCCTGCTCCTTGCCTCACCCACACCCTCTCCTCCTCTGCTTGCTTGACATTACCTCTCATCTCCTCCTGTTTCTGACTAAGTAATCAGATCCCTTCCGAGAAGCTCTTCCCAAGCTCCATGGACAAAGAGAAGTGGTGATGGCTCTTCCTTCTGCCTGCCCTTTCTGGCAAATTAAGGCAGAGCTGGGCCCATGAACTTTGGATCATCACTGGCTGCCTTTTCCTGCTGCTTGGAGCCCTAAGTCAGACCCCTCTGCACCCGATTGCTCTCCCATATGGGAATGCTCTTCATTTTGTCTCAGTGCCAGAGGTGTTATCGAGGCTATCATGACAAAAAGTATTGGATATTTCTGTGGATAATGAGAAAAGTCACCACAGGGGAGTGAAGTTCTCCTGGTGGAGCATCAGCAGAGTGCTCAGAGCAGAAGTTTCTTATCAGGGCCAGAAAGACAGGGGTTTGTCCCCTTTTTTTGGGTCTGTCTCAGCTCTTTTTCCTTTGAACCTTCTCCTGCCAGACCCTGCTCAGAGACAGGATATGTGGGCACTTGTCCTCTTCTGCTTTTTTTCAGCAGTATCTAAAAGAGTTGCTCAGCTGGGATGTCTTTCAGTCTCTTCTATCAGCGTGGCTTAAATAGCAGCTATCACTGATGTCTCCCAATGAGTATTTGCCTGTCCAAATTGCCCTGTTTATTTTGCAGATGTTCTCATGTTATTCTGAATCAAATGAGACACCGATTTTCTATTTGGAGCAGATTGATGTTTCAAACTGACTGAGCCTTTTGGAGGAAAAACTAGAAAATACACTTGCTGAGTAGCAAAAGGCCTCAAGTCTGTCCCTGTCTTGTCTTTCACACCCATGAAGAGCTCTGTGTGCACGTATTTGTGTGTGTGTGTGTGTGTACATTCCTCTTGCCAAGGTGGAAATAGTGATAGAAAACCAAGGGCAGGCCTCATGTAGTCTAAAACTTCAGGCACCTGCAGCACTCTCATGCACATTCCCTTGGGAACTGGGTTTTGAAGTCTCTGGGATCAGGTTTAAAGCCTCATTTTGAAGCAGCTCCAGCCTGTGTGGGAAAGGCTGCTGGAAACCTGCTAATGGAGCTGTTTCTGCCTGCTCTCCCTCATCCCTTCAGGGGCCAGTGTTGGGCCTGACATCCTAATAGCTGCGAGATCCAGCTAATCCCATCACACCAGCAAAATGGCCCTAAATCATCCCTGTCTGATTCTCGACTCCAAAGAGACATTTCATGGGTGATTGTGAGTGATACAGTGCGTGGTAATGGATGTATTTAAATGGGATTTATGGGTGACACCTGTCACATAGACCCTTCCATCAGTGACAGGCTGGAGAGATTTACACAGTGACACTGAGATGTGAGCTGTTGTGAGAGCTCCCTCAGTCACTGGCAGAGTGTTGGAGTCTCACAGCATCTGTCAGGAGCACAAACCGGGCTCCTTTGGCCACTGTCTGATATGACATTACACAAAATTAGTGGCAGAGACTTGAGTGCAGCTTGGCATCTGTCCATAAAGGATTTCTTTAACCCCAAAGCTCTGTTTGTCTTCTTGTCAAATGGTGTAGAAGGTGTTTTGATGAGCCCTTGGTCACAGGAGCTTCATGGGAGCAGGCAGCACTCCATAAGGTGCCCAGCACAGGATTTCTCCTCTCTCCTGTGTGCTCCCCACTTTCCAGAGAATCACAGGAAGGTTTGGATGGGCAGGGACCTTAAAGCTCATCCAGTTCCACCCCCTGCCATAGGCAGGGACACCTTCCACTAGCCCAGGTTGCTCCAAGTCCCATCCAACCTGGCCTTGGGCACTTCCAGGGCTGGGGCAGCCACAGCTTCTCTGGGCACCCTGTGCCAGGGCCTCATCACCCTTACAGAGAAGAATTTCTTCCTAATATCCATTGTAAATCTTTCAGCTTAAACCTATTCCCCCATGTCCTATCACCCTTTACCCTTGCCAAAAGTCCCTCTCCAGCCTTCCTGCAGCCCCCTTCGGGTGTTCAAAGGCTGTCCCTGTTTCCCAGTGCCTCTGGCTGAGGTGGTCACTCCAAGGGTCCTGTAGCCCAGCTGTGCCTCCATTCCTGCATCGCCCATTCAATTCAGGTTCCCATTGTCCCTTTGTCCAGGCATGCAATCTTCTCCCAGCACCTCCAAGCTACAGCCCAAAGCACTCTCCCCTGCCTCCTTATTTCCTCCAGCTGCAGACCTTTCTGCCAGCCCCATCCAGAGAAGCCTTCCTGCCCTTCCCACTGCAGGATCAGCAGGGATATCTGCAATGAGATTATTTCTAGGAGCCCACTTAGGCCATGCTGATGCTAACTCACCATGGCAGCTCCACTCAGGCACAGCCAGGCTGCAGGAAGGTTCCAGGCATGATTTCTATTGTTTAAGATTTTATTTGAGGAGGGGAGGGAGGGGCTGATAGATTGATTTGTTTTTTTCCTTGTTGCTGTTTCCCAAAGCTCTGTCTTTTGCTATTTCCAGGAGGCAGTTCATCTCACAGCACACACAGACACACACGGCTCAAACAGCTGAAGTCATCCATCAGTCTAAATATGCTCAATATGCACAATATTTTGCTCCCTGAGCTATCAAGGATTCTGGATACTACCTTGAATTGACCTGTGGGAGTTGACGCTGTGAGAACATTTTCTCAGCAGCAACATGATACGTTTCTTGCTTCTTGGGCTTCCTTCTTTTCTTTTTTTTTAATATATATCTTTATAATTCTGCCGTAAGGCAGCCTTGGATTTGTAAAATTAGCCTGTCATAACAAATTCATGTCCTCATCAAAGGTTGCTGTTGTGCTTCCTCCCAGACTGGAGCAGTCACAGACTAAAGCTCTATTATCACAGTAATTTCAAAGTTCAATAGTGTATTTTCAAAAGCAATTGCTTTTAAATGCAGTTTGTTACATAACAGCAAATTTAGACTTGCCTTAAAAAGAAAATTAAGTTCTTTAAATAGTAAGTCAGCTCCTGTTCACTCTTGTCTTTGCTTTTTTTATTATAAAATGATCCGGCTGCACTTGGTGTCCCTGAAAGTGCAAGGTTAGAAGGACTATATGAAGTCTTTTTATCACCTAAAAAGGGATTTTTAAACCCAGAGAAAAGTGGATTCCATATTTTAAATCTCTCAAATTGACTCTTGCACATGACTCTGGCCTGAATGAGAACCTTTTCTGCAGAGAGGTCCAAGGCTGGCTGGGATTGAGAGCTCTAAATGGCTGTCCTGAAGGCTTGGCTTAGATGAGAAGGGGAAGCTGTAGGTTAGAAATAATAAGGATATTGATGAAAAACTTTCTGATCAGAAAAAAACCCCATCAGTATCTCAAACCCCCTCCTCCTTCTGATGCAGAACACCATCTTTATTCACACCCCTCTCTTACCACGGTGGAATAAGTTCATCTCCTTGAAATCTTGTCTCTTGGCATTTCCTTGTTCTCCTGATCTTTACTCTTGGCTCCACAACTGCTCTTTCATGGTGCTGGTCATAAAACTGGTGTCCTCACCAGGATTTCCATGGAGACGTCCTCTTTGGCCATCTCTTGTCCACAGAGAGCAGAACAGCCTTTCCCTCTACACATGCCCTGCACATCCATCTCTCTGCCTTGGATGGTCTTGCTTGATATTCAGCTCAGTTTTTGGGAAATGCAGTTTGGACATGTCCAACTCAGTGCACTGTGAGCATCCTTAGCTGGCAAGGGAAAGGAAGACCTCAGCAATTAACCTGACCTCTCTGCTTTACGTAGTTGTCTTCAAAAATATCCTCAAAACCACCTTGATATCATTTTTCAAATCCCTTCTGAAGACTCTCCTTTACCCTGGCAGCAACCCACAGGTCCTGGGTGCACTAAACCCCCCATCACTTAAATGAATAAAATCAGGCTCTTTGCCTGTATTCCCTCCTCTTTCTGTACTCCCTCTTTTATTTCCCCTTACTTACACTGTAAGGATCAGAGGTGCAGTCTTCTAATCAAATTCCCAGAAGCCATAATAATAATAATAATAATAATGATAATGGTAACAATGATGTTGATGATACACGTTTCCAATTAGTTGTGACAGATTTCTGATTGGTGAACCCAGATGGGAGGATGCTGGCTAAGAGATGTTTAAATTGCATCCCACTGGAATCACCAGGAGATTTTCCTTTGCTTTCCACAGGTGCTGCTTGTTCTGTAGTGCAATTTGGGGACACAGTTTCTGAGCCCTGTTACTGCTGAAACAACTCTGCCATGCCTTTGGTTTTTGTGAACTATGGCCAAAGCAGTCAGCTCTGTGAGCCCAAAAACACTTTAACTCAAGACACTGATTGCCCCAAACCACCATCTATGTGCAAAGACCTGTAATAATTAATAAAAAGGTGAGCTGAGAAGCTGCAGGAATTTGAGGCTGTAAGCCCAGCCCTTACCCTGCCATTAATTAAGGTTATCTCTTTATTAGTCATTTCCCTTGTGGGGTGTCAGACAGCAGCAATCCAAGCGAATAGAAGATGCTCTTAACCTTTCTTTTCTTGGCACTTTGGGAAATTATGGCTTATTGATTGCAAATAAATTCCTACCAACTTGTGCTCTAAGCTAGCACAGGTAAAGAAATGAACTGCAACAGCTCTAGAGCTCCCAGGGCCCTTTGTGTGCTGGGAGTATCCAGTCCCATGTCATAAAATATCCTCAGTAATCCACAGAGATAATGTCAGAAGGAGTAGATGGGTTTACCAACAACAGACAGAGTGATGTGGTATTTTTTGGGAAGGGTGGGTGTTGGGCGTTGTGGGGATGAATAGAAACAAACCCTGACTTTGAATGGCAACTGCTGTGTTTTAACATTTCATATTTTAACCACAGTTTTGAATGCTCAGAGGTGTCAAGGTGCTCCTGGTTCTACCCGGGCTGTGAGGAGTAGGGAGTGTGTAAAGAATTGGGGGAAAAGGGGCAAAATTGTTTCCCAAGGTCACCATCACCAACACTGCTGGTCTCTTGGAGGAACTCAGAGAAGTGTGATTGCAATTAAGAGAAAAACTGCCCAAGAGGTTTCCATGCCCAAGAGAGGACCTGGCTGCTGTGGTTTGGAAAGGGGGAAGGCTCAGGAGCACCCATGGATTTGCCCCTGGACTTACTGTGGTGGCTTCTCACGACAAACAGGCAGCTTGGTGGTTCACAGCAAAGTTCAAGGGTTTTACATCTTGCTAAAGGCTGATTCAGCCAGAGAAAAATAAAATTTTGGCTGTTGGCTGCTGGTCACTCCTTGCTTAATGGTTTCATCATCCAGTTACAGAGAAGGGTATGCACTTTAGCAGAGAGCTGAACCAGGACTACGTGAGTAATGAGGAGCAAAGAGTGAAAGCAGAAGGCTGAGTGTCTTTGGATAAAGTTCACAGGATGAATTAATAAATGATTTTCATAGAGAAATAGGAACTATATTCTCCAAGGAGATTACTCACAATGAACAATTCGATCAGCTCCAACCTGAAGAAAGGAAAAGGGTAAGAATAAATAGTCCTTCTCCAAAAGGAAAGGCTATTAATACTGCAGTGTCTTAATGGCTCACACGAGGACCATTGTTATCAAGTGTATTTATTAATAGCCTGGATGCCTGAGTATTCATCTCAATTCATGAGCAGTGAAAAGAAAATTTGTGGATAAATATGAAATTACATGTAATGGTCAAGTCTTAAAAGCTCAGTTAGGAAATTCTGTGAGTTCCTCAATGGGGCAGTGCAATGGCTGAACAAATCTGGAGCATAAAGGGCAAAATAATGGGAATTGGAAGGGACAATCTGAACTATTTATGCCCATTAATGGGTTCTAAATTGACTGTAGCTGCCCAAGAAAAGCTCATCATCGATGTGAAAATGCAACAGAGCGTTGGCTTGGTTTGGTGTGCAGAATTTGTCAAAGAATACACAGATTTTGTGAGCTTAGAAACAGAGCAAGAAAGACATGAAATGAAACAGGGTCTTGGAAGGTCACACTGCCAGAGACCTCTGTGCTTGGAGGCTCCTCCAGAGCTCTCCCAGCCCGGTGCTGCAAGCCACTGTTGGCATCTCACCTAGCTCATGGCAGCAGGAGTTTGAAGGAGAGATGAGCTCCAAGGGAAGACTTTCCAGACCTTAATCCACAAATCTCTTTCTCCCAATCTACCAGTAGTTGGGAGAGGTCCCTGTTTTCCAGCCTTGACACAACCATGTGTATCTCTGCTGTAAGCTCAGATGCCCTCCTGCACAGTGGGGATATAGAATTATAGAATCATTGAGGTTGGAAAAGACCTCCAAGATCATTGAGTCCAGCCATTAACCCAGCACTGCCAAAGTGACCACTGTCCCCAAGTGTCACATCTACCCCTGCTGTTTCTCACCCTGATTCTCCATAAATCAGCTCAGGACAGCAGCCATCAGCCCTGTGCACTGTTGGCACCAAAATAATGTATAGGAAATGCCCAAAACCCAGACTTGGTGGCTCCTCCTTCGCCCTTGTCATTGGCCTTGGGAGCCAGCAATGTCCTTCAGCAATCCAGGTGCTTTGCCACCCTTTAACTGCACTAATTACCTGTTCACACACCGTGGTGAAGCCTTTTCATGTTTTAAACTCCCCTTCCCTGGGCTCCTTCCTTTGGGAAATAAGTACCTGCTGCAGGGAGGGGAGTGTGGGATTGTTGCATGACAAACCCTCCCCAGGCAGCAGCAAATCCCTGGTGGCAGCAGCAATCTCGTGTCTCACCCCTTTCCACATGGATTCCTCCACCACCCTCTCTGCTTCTGCCCTGCCTGCAGAGCTGTCTCAGCTCTGTGTTTCTCAGGGCCTTCAGTGGTTCTCAAAAGTCTTTTTTCCCTCCTCACCTCAGCCAACAATGAAGTTCACATCTGCTGTAGGAGAGGCTCTCACCTCACCTGCCCTGCCCCCTGAATGCCCTGGGGTTGCCTTCACACCAGGAAGGTCTGTTTGATTTGGGTGTTTGCAGCTGGTTGGGGGATTTGGATTATGAAACTTTACACATGATTTCATCAGACCCTGAACTTTGGTGCTGGCTTTCTGTGCTGGCTGTTGGAGCACCTGTCAGCAGACACTGAAAACTCTCCAAGTTTCCTGCTTCAAAATCTTCCCTTCTCCTGAGCCTACCACTGTGGACACGGATGTTTGGCAGAACATTTTCCTTGGAGTACAGCTTGTCTTCAAACACCTTCCATGTGGTGCAGCACTTACTACACGTTGTGCAGCTCTCTTCCTTTTCAGCTGCTCCATGGAGTAAGTTAAAATGCAATCTAATGCCAATTCCATAAACAAACATCCAGCAAACATTCTCTCCCTAATGTCCTCTACTCCCTGCTTGGGTATTTAAAATCTTCCATTACTCTGCTCCTTCTATATATTTCATTGTTCAAATCACCTCCCAGTCCAGTCTTTTTCTTCCATATAGGAAAGGAGAGATGGGTTTCCTTTTATTCTTCCCTTTTATTGCATACTTATCTCATAAAGTATGTGGCTAAGCAGATGCTCATACTTGAGTCCATCAAATAAAACATATATATATATATAAAATATTGCACAGCCAGCGGTGATAACTCCAGTAAGGAAGGTCTCAGATCTGTATAATTCCACTGGCTACACTGGAGCAGCTCTTCACACAAACTGGGGCAGATGGAAAATGTTTCCAGCACTGACCACACTAGAAATTGTTGTCTTCAGGTCCTCTTAATAAGCTTGCAAAATGTTGTCCTTTAGGCTGAAATTGTCTATAATCAGCCCCTATCCCACAGTGATTTCTCCCTTGTTTTGAAAGTTTGAGCAGAATTAGAAGAACTGCTTTTGAATATAGTAAAGAAAAAAAAAATTAATATTTTTAAGTCTTTCTGACCTTTTTATCTTGGCAGCTCTACAGCTGAATTGGCTGTGGTTTGAAAGATACAATTTGGCAGGAAAATAGCCCTCATTGGGGAGCAGTGCAGGGCTTTGTACTGCAGGAAATTGGGTTTGATTTGCCCATGCTACAGGCATTCAAACCCTGCAATCTGACCGTATGCAGCGGAGGGCTTTGGCTAAGCTGATTAGAGGACATGGAGACCAGGGAATAAGACTCTGCATGTGTGCCCAGCCCGAGCAGAAGGGAGCTCCTGAGGGATGAGCAAGGAGACTCCAGCGTGGTGGAGAGGGATGTTCAGCTCCTTCCACCCTCAGCATGGAATCCCAGAATGGCTGAGGTTGGAAGGGACCACAGTGGGCTCTCCCTCCTTGATCCAGCAGGGCCATCCCAGAGCACACGGCACAGGATTGTGTCCAGAGGGATCTGGAATATCTTCAGTGAGGACATTCCACACCCTCTCTGGTCTCTGGTCAGGGCTGGGTCACTGCACAGCAAAGAAGTTCTTTCCTCTGTCCAGACAGAACTTGCTGGGCATCAGTTCCTGCCCATCCCTCTTGTGCCATTGCTGGGCACCCCCAGGCAGAGCCTGGTCCATGCTCTGCCCCCTCCCTGCAGGCACTGACACACATGGGGAGGGCCCCTCTCAGTGTCTCCTCTGGAGGCTGAACAGCCCCAGCTCCCTCAGCCTTTGCTGCTCCCAGAGATGCTCCAGCCCCTTCATCATCTTTGTCACCTTCCACTGGCCCCACTGCAGGAGGTCCGTGTCTGTCCCTGCTGTGCTGAGGAGCCAGAGCTGGACACAGCCCTGCAGATGTGCCTGCCAGGGCTGGGCACAGGGGCAGGATCCCCACTCTGCAGAAGGCAAGAAGGGCTCCTCTGGGTGATGATGGGCTGAAGAAAGAGCCACCCACAACCTGCCTTTAAGTGCTGAACAGCATTTTCTCCCAGCTCGTACGTATGGTTTGTCTTCTGTGTCAGACAGTCCGATCTCTGCACCCCAGGGCATGGACAGCCATGCTATTCCATGTATGGGAGCTATCCCACTATTTCCCACGGCTTTTTCCTGGTTATTTAAGGTCTTGTAGGATTAGATCCATACTTCATGATGAAATAAAACGTTTTCCTAGACTGCCTCCAAGTTTGAACATTGGGAAAACTGAGTCCACAGCAATAAGCACAATCCATATTTCTGATCCATTTTAAACCAGAAAGGAGATTTTTCACAAACTTCCCCAGCTATAAGGATTCCTCAAATCCTCTTCAGTCCCTTTAAATATTAAACCATTCTCATGCACACACCAGGCATAGCAGGAATAGTGGCAAAGCATCTTCATGTGCACATTCTTTGGACTAGTTGTTAAACTTTGTGGGTGAGCTGACTGAATTGGTGGAATAGGACAGTTGACTAAAATAAAAATATCTTTGGACATGGAATCTGGAGATCTGTTTGCAACAGTGATTTCTGATAGACAGTTGTACTGCATGAGCAAATTCCATGCTTAGGGAAAAAGGATCAAGAGACAGCATGAATAAGAAATATAGTTAATAATAACTAAGTGTTGAAAAACATGGTCCTTCTGAAATGTGGTGCTGACTATTCTGGAATGATTTGACACGGCTTTGCTCCCTTTGATACAGAACTGTGTTTTCTGAATAGAAGTAATTATTTTTAATTCAGAGCAAGTTTCAAGAATCCTCTTTCCTGCTGGTTTGTAGCTTATTCGGAAAATCAAACCAAAGTGGAGGGATAAACTGACTAGTGACCATACAAATATGCACACACAGAGGACAGAGTTGATTCAATTGAACTCTGCATTACAAACCCCTTCTGCTGTGATTTGCCAGGGAGATGGGGATGAGTTGTTGCACTTTATCTGATCCATACCCTGCCCACAGCCTTCATCATTCATGGCCACTCACTAAGATGTGCAATTCATACATTTTTTCATTCTGCTTACCAATACTTTCCTCCTTCTTTGCAGCATGGGAGTACATAGAGCACAGAGAGGGAGGCAGTGCTATTTCTGCCCTGCACTGCAGTACAAAACCCATTAATTGCATTTTTGGCAATGAAGCCCAATGAGGTACATGCACATAGGGCTCAAAGCTCTTTAAATATGCAGGAAATGTTCCCCTAATGAGTAGCCTTCACTATTTTGGAGCTGCTGTGTGAAGTGCCAGCGAGAAAGGAGTGACTTTTCTGGGTTCAATGTCATTGGGATGGGTGACCTGGCATGTGAGACCTGGGTCTGCCTTTTAATCCCATTTTTCAGGAAATCCTGCACCTCCAGTGGTACTGAGGAGAGTGAGGAGGAAGATAATATTATGCAGCTTGATAGAAGTTATAACTCAATGAAAAACCTACATCAGGGATCCCTGAGACTACACAGATGGTCATTCAGCCCCTCATGTTAATGCTGTGTTATACAGGCTTTGCTGTGAGGCTGCACATTGTTTCTCCCATAATAAGGTAAATCACAGCAGGTTTTCTCTTCCTCTGCAGCCTTCCTTGCATCCCCATGACAGAGGACACATGGAGACAAAAATATGACATGATTTCTTGCCTCTCTCTGTCCTTTAATTTGGATCCAATGTTCTTTTTTATTACCTGGCCTCAGTTCTTCCCAGGGCACAGATAAAGAGCTACAGGCTGAGTTTCAGGGTGAAAGAAGGTAACTGGGGCTCAGAGCCAGGCACGTGTCTGTGCAGGGCCACAGGAGCTTGAGATCCTCTGGTCCAACTTCCCATGTCCATGCTGTGCTTCAGCATCCAAATGTGTGACAGCAGAAAGTGGCTTTAGGAATGAAACAGCAACTTTTAGGACCAGCTAATCCCGGTTGTATTAAATTCAGAAATGGCTGCTGATCCAGAGGAACTGGGAAGAAGAGCCCTTAAGAGAGTGAATTTATATTCTGAGCTTTTACTTCTCACTCACAGCTGTCTGAAAAACATCACTCCCCCCTCCCCATGCTACTCAATGAGAAGAGCACAAGGAGAAGGAACAGCTCAGATCTGGATGGGCTGTTTGTCAGGTATGAATTCTCTCATCCAGCCACTCTCACTTCTATTCAGCACATGTAATGAATGTCTGAAAAATCTGGAAATTTATGTTCAGATCAATGGGAGCTGATTAATTACCTAAGATGTATTCAGATAACAGAGTTGAGAGGAAAAGCAAAGGCAATGCTTTCAAAAATGCTCAATGAAGTAAACCAAGTACATTGCGAATATGTTTAAAGGATAAGTGCAAAGACGACCCAGGCAAGCGGGGTATCAAAGAAAAGAGACATCCAAAAGCCAGTCTTACAATCAACAACATAGACATGAAGGAGAAAAGAAATCTCTAAAGCTATTAAAAATCTGGAAGCCTATTAAAAATGGATTAAAAAAGGTACAAGGAAATCAAATCAAGAGACATGGAGTGGCACTTGCGAAAAAAACCTTTAACAGAGTGGAAAAATTACTCTGTGATCCAAGTGAATTTAAATAGTGGCTCCAATGCTGATGGAGAACAGCCCTTCCTCATTTCACAGACCAGTAGCTAACAGATGAAATGCTGATGTGCCTTCAGCCCATGGGAACACACCAAGGGGTTCATCCTGCGTGTCCTGCCGTGGTGTCCCCACATCAGCTGATCAATGAGACAACTGATACTGAAAGATCCAGGCTCTGCTCTGCCTCCTGCTTCAGCCACAGCACCAGCTAACCCTGATTATGTCTCAGGGATGTATTTTGAATGGGGAAGGTCACCATGAAAGCCAGCAAGAGCAAGACAAGTGCAAGGGAAGGCTGAATCTGTTCTCCCACCTCCTTCCTGCACAAGGAACCCCCTCAACACCGGGATCTGCCAAGGGCCCTGCAGGGTTGTGGTGCCCAGCCTGCAATGCTGGGCACAGCTTGGCATTGTGTGGGTTTAAGCTCCTTGTGGAGCTGATTCTGAGCAATGGGAGAGGGGGAAAGCCAAGGTCCTATTCACACAGAGAATGGGGTTTATGTCCAGTCTTGAAGTGCAGCCCTTCTGCAAAGGACTAACATTTGATCCAGTATGTGATGGGAAATCCCCTCTGCTGCAGCATCAGCTTCTAGAAACACCAGACCCAAGCACCAGTGCCTTGGATGAAAGCAGCTGCTTGTGGAGTTAGAAAGGTCTTTCCTAGTCCTGTCCCTTCCAGGCAAATAC
This sequence comes from Campylorhamphus procurvoides, assembly GCA_013396655.1. Lineage (NCBI taxonomy): Eukaryota > Metazoa > Chordata > Aves > Passeriformes > Dendrocolaptidae > Campylorhamphus > Campylorhamphus procurvoides. Next base: position 867,250 of record WBMV01007609.1, on the reverse strand, counting down.
TGCCCAGGTCTGGCCTCCTTGTCTCTCCCAGATGAAAATCTACTGCCAGCTCAATTTTATCCCACTTTCTCCCTTTCAGTTTGATTTTGTCTGTAGAATCATCAACACCAACACCCCGAACATTACAGCAGTGGCAAAGGAATAAAAGAGTTCCCACAAACCAGGTGATTTTCCTAAGAGATGTGAAAGGCTGAATGTGCAGAGGCACCACCTGGGTGGAGACCCTCTTTGCTGCACCTCCAGCAGGAGCAACCAGGTGGGTGTGGCTGTGCTGCAGGAGCACTGACCCACACCCTTCACCTCCTGCCCAGCCACTTCTTTGACATCCTCCTCCCTAACTGTGAGACCAGAGGAGGAGAGAAGACCTCCAGCATCCACACCCTGTAGCCCTCCAGGAATGGCTCCATCTCTTCTTCAAGCCAAGGTTTAGTTCCTCCTTCCCCTCAGCTTCAGGAGATTGTTCCAGATCATTACAACTCTTCTATTAAAAATCTTCTTGTAACTTTCTAAATGCTTTCACGGCCCGCGTGTTGCATTTGTTCTTGTTCCAAGACAGTCCTTTAGCTTAAGTAGCTTTCTTCCTCCTCTCTATTTATTCCCTCTTCCCTCATTGCACTCAGGTCTCCCTTGGCCCTTGGCTGTTCCTATTGCACCAGCCAGCCCTCCCTCTCTCCTGGCAGATGAGCTCTCAGCTCACAGAGCCCCTTGCACACCTTCCTCTGCTGTCCTTCAGTGAAGTGGTGAGCTCTGCTCCTGGATGTGCTCACACCCGGGCAGGGATGCAGGGCTCACATTCACCCCTGCCTAGTGGGAAAGCATTGCCTGGGACAAGCCTTTCTCAGAGCTGCACCACTGCTGGCAGCTCACCATCCCCTGTGGCACATGAGTGGAAAGAACTTCTTCTCCTGCTCTGTCATTTCCAAGTGATGAGGCCCAAGTTTCAAGCAGAAATTCATGTTATTAGTCCCAGCGTGCCCAGCTCTGCACTTTGTACTGTAATATTTCATTCTGCTTCTATTACTTCCCTCGTCAGGATCATCCAAGTGTTTTATTTGTTATATTTGATCCGATTTTCCATTTACCTTCGGGTCTTTAATTATTCTTTCCTTGCAAATTTATTCGAAGCTTTGCATACCGCTGATGTCTCTAGTTGCCTGGATCCTTTCTTTCTTTTTTTTTTTTGAACAGGAGAACTGGGCTTGTCATTTTTTCTGCTCGACTTATGTATTTAAAATCCTTAAGACTGGACTCGTGATTTCATGTGCCAGTTCTTTTAGAAGTCTGGGTTGGATTATTTGTTCCCCCTGGCTTCAGTGCATTAAAGCTCTTTCAGTTTTGCTTTCACCTTGGATGCTGAAATTTCCATTTTTATAAATCTCATGCCCATTAGCGATTGTCCCTGTGCCCTTGTGTCCTGAAGCAGCATCTTTATTGAAAACTGAAGCAAAGTACTCATTTAGCCTTTTTTCTCTGTAACTACATTTATTTTTTATTTCATCCATCTTGCTTACTCCTTTGTCTGCGTGACCTAAGATTTTTTACTTACAATATATATATATTTCCAAGTTGTAACTCAGTTGAGTGTTGACAAATCCCATTTTAGTTTTGCAGTTTTGGCACTCTGAGGGAATTTTGTTGATCCACCTCTTCTTTTGCCCCTTTTGGGCTCTCTGCTTTCTTGCAGTCTCTCTTCCAGGGGACCATTCCAGCTGTACAGTCACTTCCTTTGCCTGGAATGTGCCTTCCAGGTTGGTTTTGTACTTTTGACTTCCCAAGGTCTCCACTGCAAAGAGCACCAGGACAGCTGCCTGCCCTTCTCTGCTCTGTTTCTCCAACTCTTGCCCTTCCCCAATACAGACCAGGTGTAGTTCTTCCTTCTGTTTAAGTGGAACTAACCTGAAGTCTAGATCTGTCAGACCTCCTCAAACCAGCTTTTTTCCTCAAATAACAGGGCTTTCTTTTCTTCTGACTTCAGTGCCCTGCTCTGGTGTCACTGCTTCCTTGCCAGATGTATTCCTAGAGTCATCACAGAGTGGTTTGGGCTAGTAGGGATCTTAGAGACCATCCAGTGCCACCCCCTGCCATGGGCAGGGACACCTTCAACTAGCCCAGGTTGCTCCAAGCCCCGTCCAACCTGGCCTTGGATGCTTCCAGGGCTGGGGCAGCCACAGCTTCTCTGGGCACCCTGTGCCAGGGCCTGCCCACCCTCACAGGGAACAATTTCTTCCCATTATCCCACCCAACACTGCCCTCTGTGAAGCCACTGCCCCTCATCCTGTCACTCCAGACCCTCGTCCAAAGTCCCTCTCCAGCTCTCTTAGAGCACCTTGATGTGCTGAGAGGTGCTCTAAGGTTTCTCCAGAGCCTTTTCTTCCCCAGCACCAGGAACATCTGCAAAAAGTTGATGGGACAATCCAGATTCCCTGCCAGCTCATGGTTCCACTGAGGAACATTCTTGACCAGTTGAGGAGAGGGGAATCCAGTCCAGAAAGTTCTGTTCACACGGTCTGCAGGTCACCATGACCCCTCTCCCTCTGGGAATACAATGACCACTTTTGACATCACTGGGTAGTTGAAGAATGAAAACCAGATTCTGCTCTTACGCTCTTATTTTGTAACAATAAGACAAACCTCCTTCCTCTGCTCACCCCACAGCAAAGCCTTATGGCAACAATAGAATAAAAAATGAAACAAGAAACTTTTCTAAGAAATTAGCACCCTTTTTCCCCTGCACACGTGGTTCCTGTGGTTAAAGTAATATTTAAAAGAGCTTGTGTTACTGGTATTGCAGTTCTGCTCTGAGTAAAAAAAAAGACTCCTCTGTCAAAACCTGAGGTTTCTCCTCTGTATTTCTTCTCCTTGAAGCTTTCTCATGCTCCTCCAAGTGCAGTGCCTCTGGATAGTTTCCAAATGACCAGAACCAATGAAACAAAGCAAAAGCAATTTTCAGGTGGGCCAGTGTTAGAGAGAAGAGCCTGTTCCATGCTGAGACATTCAGCAAATGGGGCATCCTGCACCAGCCACCCTCACCCTCTGTTGAAGGGAACATGTACTATGGAACGTTGCATTTCTCATCTCTTTGGGGATTCTTGTTTTGGTTTGGTTGCTTGCTTGGTTTGGTTTGGTTTTAATGAGATTTATTATTTCACTGAAATATTAAGACTGGGGAGAGACAGCAAGCTCCACTTGTTGTTGAAGTCCAGTGGGAAGCATTTCACATCCCAGTGAAAAGTGTTCAGATGTTAAAGACTTCCCTAATTTATACTGAGATGAAATCAAACCTTCTTGTTAAAAAGAACAAAGCATCATATCCCTGAGCTTAGGGGCCCTCAGACCTGGCCCCAGCTCTGGCTTTTCCCTGAGTTAAGCCCGCAGCTCATGCCCAACCCAATCCCCTGCTCCCTCAGGAGGCTCAGGACTTGCTGTACCCAACACTTGCTCCAAGGGCCAAGAGGGACAGAAATGTCCATGTCTCACACAGAGGGGCAGAGGTGTGGGGTGAAACAAAGGGAAGAGAGAAAACCAGTGAGTGTGGGACCATCCACTGGTATGGATGGGACCAGACATCTCAGGGAGAAGAGGGAGCCATCAAGTCCCCAGAAAGGGGTTGCTGAAAGGAAGGGGAGGATAACATAAATAGGGAAACAGAGCACTGGCCATCTCTGGCACCCAGAGAGTTTCCAGCTATTGATTTTTTCCTATGGGGGCTCCTCACTGATGAACCATTCTGGGGGGGCCCAGTCCAACCCCAGCACCACTGGGTGTGGAGAAAGGGTCCCCTCCTGCTTGTTCCTGCTAGATATGTCCTGCAGATCCCATTTATGGAGTTACCAAACGCTGGATCCAACCCATGGCAGCTCTGATGTAAAAGGGAAGGAGGACAGAGATGGCTTTTTTAAATGCATTTCGTCAAGGAAAGAGTTTTAGCTTTTGTTCAAGCTGTTGACTTTCTTCAGAGTGAAATAATTCCTTTACTGAGATCCAGCCTGACTAAGGAAAAGAGAGTGAGTTCATTCAGCATTTGTAACTCCTCTATTACTATTAACCAAAAACATGATTTCTAGATTGATTCTTTCCTATCAGGTCTCCCAGATGCAATTATTTGCCATGCAATAAAAGCTTTTTCTAAGGAAATCCAACATGCACTAATAAAGACTAGATTGGCTTTGACAACGACTCCTTTTGCTCCAATTCATGCAAAAAGTACCAGAGAATGTTCTTAAGAGCACAGGGAAGTTTTGGTGAGTGCTGCTGGTGGAGCCTGGGCCATCACTCTGTGCAGCAGGATTTCCCATCGGCTGCATTAGTGGGACTGAGCCAACACAAAGGCTCGGTCTGAGAGCTCATCACATACTAATTTACTGCAGGTCCTGCTATAAATAATGCATGCAATGGGGAGCTGAGCTGCCCTTAGTGGAGTAATGCACTCAGGCTTCTTCCTCCCACAGAGGCCAAACCTCATGTCTGTGCTGGTATCGCAGGAGAACTTCTTCAAATCACCTCAGTGACTTGGGATTGGGATAGGAACTGCCCTGGGATTTAGCCATCTTACATCTCAGTCAAGGTATTTATATCTCTGTATTTGTATCATCTTCCTTTGTCGGCAGGAAATGCTGCCTAAAAAGCAGAAGGCAGGCCAAAGATGTGTTTGGATTTTCCATGGGAATGAGATGTGGGTTCCTGGCAGGGTTTTCCAGTCACTCCAGTGAGGGCCCTGCAGTGGAGGGGAGGATGAGAATGGGCTCAGCTGCACTGCCCTAGTGCTGCTGGAGGGGGTGGTCTGAAAGACCCCCAAAGCAGCAGCAGGATGGGGAGGAGGATTCATCCCAACCTGTGTCTAAGCCCTGGAAGATGAGAAAATTATTAGCCAAAACTGATTTTGAGGAATGTGGTTGAAAGATTTTCTGAAAATCCATTTGAATGCTTTTTTCCTCATCCAAGGGTGGTATCCAGGTGATCCAGTTCTTCCCAGTATTGCATTGCTTGTGTAGCTGGGGTGAAACCTGGAGCTTCTCCCACAGAGCTGTGCAGTCGGTGCCTCTCCAGGTTTTCAGCACAGGGGCGGTTTTAGTGACAGACTGGATATTTTTGGTTTCTGTTCCACCTCTTCTTTCTGTAGGATCTTAAGAGATATTGTCAGACACCTTCCCTACCTTGTGTGCTGTTTTGTTGGGTTTTTCCTTCTTATTGCTTCACTTAACTCCCCTCACAACACCCTGATGGAGCTTTGGCCTTTCTACCCAGGAACAAGCCATGGCTGTGTGGGGCTTGCCCTGTTCATGATGAATGATGTAGATCCCTTCCCTTCCCTTCCCTTCCCACAGTGCCACAAAAGTCATTGCAGACTTCCAGTCTGACAGAAGACTCTCTCTTGCTGCCTGTTTCTTTAGGGGTGTCTGACCCTGGGGCAGCAAAGGGTGCAGGGGTGCACAGGCCATGCCCACACCCATTGAGGCAGTGCCTGAAGGTCAAGCAAACATTCAGACGCTGTTTTTTCTCCTGTAAAGCCACTTTCTCTGAAGAATATTCTTCAAACTCCCATAAAAACTACAGTGCATCCAGTACAGCTTCCTGGGACTCTGGAGATGTATGACAGCATGGTTGAAAAACAGCATTTCCAAAGACCCTGAGAAACAGCCTTTTCAGTGTTTCCTTGGGGTCTAATTTGAGATGAAGCCAAACCAGGGGCACCCCCAGCAGCCCTGGACAGCTGTCCTGAGTCTCCACCTGCACCCTCCAGGCTCTGTGTCCACTCCCATTTTCCCCAGGACTATTCCTACCCCACAAGCTCTCCATCCCCAAGACTGAGCCCCACAACAAGCACCTGGGCTATGGGGCAAGAAGAACAGAAATCCCATGCTGGTATCCAAATTGAGCCACTGAGAACTTGGGATCGATTCAGATCCCCCGGTCGTACCATCAGGGCCCCAAACTTATTAACCACCGAAGCAGCAGCCCAGCTTTGTTTGAGAGAGGATTTAGGAAATGTAACAAGCTGTTTTGCTGTTAGATGCTGAAAGGGGAAGAACAGAACTGTAGTAGTTGTGTTGGTTTGTTGTTTTCTTTCTTTTTCCTGAGTCCCTTTTTATCTCTTGGCAGCCCTTTGTACAATTAAATAGCTCCACGGGGATGCCATATGTTGCCAATAGTTTTACACTTCTCAGTAGTGGGAGGCTGGAACACTTTCCAAATTGACATGATAGGAACCCATTACAAAATTCTTCTCTAAGAGGAACGGCTAAATGTTCTGTCAAGGAACTGGATTAAAAATAGACCAACTGGTATTGTTATCTCCCCAAAAGAATGCACTTGGCTTCACGCATAACGTGGTACATCTGGTGGCACATCTCTGATCTGGGGAGCCCGAGAATGAGTCTGGTAGGGCCATAAGTGGGGGGAGATGCAGGGCTGGGTCCAGACCCCAGGGGAGGGTGGTGGGTGTGGGACCTGTCTTCTATTCCCCATGGCAGCTGAGCTGCGTGGTCTTGCCAAATCCATTGCCCTGGCAATGTGCTCTCCCAGAGACATCCTGGCCTGCTGCTGTGAAGGACAGCACAGGAGGACTTCATGAGACTGTCTTCACTTGCCCAAGCTCCAGAACCTCCCTAATAAACATTTTCCTGGTGTGCTGGGGCACAAATTCTCTCAAGCTCTCCACAGGTCAAAGCTAGAAAGGGCCAAATGCAGCTGCACTTCAGTGCAGTCTATTGGTGTAACACACAACACCTGCTCCAGGTGAACTTCACTTCCCTGTGAGGGTGGGCAGGCCCTGGCACAGGTTGCCCAGAGAAGCTGCCCCATCCCTGGAGGTGTCCAAGGCCAGGCTGGACGGGGCTTGAAGGAACTTGGGCTAGTGGAAGGTGTCCCTGCCCATGGCAGGGGTGGAACAAGATGAGCTTTCCAATCCAAACCATTCCATGAGTCTATGATTCTATGAATTTATTATTTATTTGTTGCCTTCATGAAAATAGACATTTTTGCCCTCCCCCATCTCCACCTTATCTCTGCTTGCCTTGTTCTTCACTTGTTTGCTCAGTGACTCCTCTCTGCAGGGCGGGTTGCTGGTTGTGCTCTGGGGCCGGTGGGGACACATCCAGCACACAGCTGTGGGTGGTGCAAGGGGGATCTCATAAGAGCTTGATAACAGCTATTAAGTAAATACCACACACTGGAACAAAATGCTTCACTTCAACCTCAAGCAGGGTGGGGTTAACTATCAGAACTGAGCTGTTTACCTTGGGCTGAAATGCCTGAATAAGGACTTTGAAGATCTGCTCCCATGAATTACTGGTTTCCACACAGGCTCCTGTTATACGGCAGTGACAGCTTAAATAAGCAGGAATTTCTTGGAAAGATTTTCTCTTTGTCTCAGTTATGCCTTTCCTACAATCCCAGAGCATCATTCACACAATCAAAAATTGCCAGTGTGCCAGGTACTGCAATTGCAGTCAGAGCTGCCCCTTTATTTACTCTGACGTTGTGTTGATATTGAGTTGGTTTGAAAAGAAAGAAAAAAACAAAACTGTGTGATTCCTACTTGAGTTTATACTGGCAAACATAGTCAAGCAGAAGCAAAATAGGGAGCCTACCTGGTGGCAATCTTGGGTCTGACTGGGAGTAGATCAGGGTAAGTGGATGTGGTTTCAGCGTGCCTGTCCCTGGGACTGGGCTGTGCTGAGCCTCCCTGCATGTCTGGGATGAACCTGCTCTGGGCTTGTGTTTGCAGAGCATACATTGGGCATTGGGAAGCTCTGCTGAGAGGCAAAGTGTGTCAGCCTGACTGCATGACATCTTAATGGGCTTTGGCCATCTCTGTGAGCCCAGTGAACATGTGTCTGTGCTTAGGGACCTCTGCAGGTGTCTCTGAAGCCTGTGTGCAGGGCCAGGGGCAGGAGGAGATCAGTGGTGTAAAACACACTCAGTGGCCTCTGCATAATTCAGACAACTGGGTTGTTACAAGGTCAGTTGCCAAACCAAGAGATTTCTTGTGATTCTGCCAAAAACCCCTCAGAGGACAGTGCTTAGTAGGGTAAAGCATTCCCAGAGCTATGCCATAGGAATGCCATTTTGGTAAATCAAAGGTTAGAGGATAACTAGTGCCAATTTTTTTCCCTTTGGGGTCACTAGATCAAGTGGCACCTCAGCAACTCCCTCATGCTCCTTCTCCTTCTTGCATGTCACCACGATGGCCCACAGCTATGGGGTCCCCACCCTGTCCCCCCATTGCACCTCACCATGAAGCCCCATGGGCTGAGGAGGTCTTTGGTTCACCCATTTCTGGAGGGATCCTACAAACTCTCCAGGCCTTTGGTGGGAGCAAGTATGGACCACACTTGGCCAAGCAGGTTCCTGCAATCCCTGTGCCAAGTCCAAGTGAATATTTTGCCTTTCAGACAGGATGAAGCGCCCACAGGTTGGAGTAGATCAGCCTTTCAGCCTCTGAGACCAAACCCAACCTCAGGCAGGTGGAGGATTTTAGGTCCTTCCCTCTGTACAGGGGGTCTCTTGCTCAGGGCTTGGCTGCTCTGGCTCCTCCTTGTGATGCTGCCAAATTTGAGCTGGGCAGAATTCAGGTCCTGAAGGACTGCACGGCATTGGAGTGACTTCCCCCTCTTCTCCTTCCTGGGAGAGTGTGGTCCCACAGGGGAGGGACCATGGGAGACCCTTTGTGCCTTTCCCAGGATGTGCAGAGCAGTTTGGAGGCTCCTGGAGAGGGCTGTGGGGGGAACCTGAGCTATGGCTATGCAGGAGCTCAGGCTGGATCACCGAGTTCTGTCTCCTCTGAAGGAAGCTCAATGAATCTAGAAAACCATCTCCCCTTGTCATCTGTGCTAAGAGATTCACAGCACCTGCACAAAAGTGCTTTTATGTCTGCTTCATGCATATTGAGAGTTGACATTAAAAGAGAGAGAAAGAAAGAACAATCCATTAGGCTCTGTGCACTAAATCCTAGATTTCAAACTGACACATCTAAAAATACCTATGATATGAAAGCAGATACAGCATGATAATTATACACTGCAGGTCTATTGTACTATTGTGTTCTATATGGGATTCCAGGAGCAAACCAGCCTGGAGAAAATGATGTTGGATGGATTAATATCATCGACATCCCAAAATCTCTCAGCTCCGGGCCCAGGGCTCTTCAGTTTGGCGTGCTGGGATTTGGCCCTGGGCAGCTCTTCCTTGCCCAGGTTGGAGGTATTTCTTTAAGGAGTCCTTTGGTGGCTGACCTGAAACCAGTTTCCTGTGTGAAGTGGTTAGCATCTGTGCCTTCCCACTTTCTGGGGACATTTCTCATGTCCTTGGATGTGGTAGAAAGCACGTGTCCTGAAACTACTGCCCTCAGGTTGGTATGGGGGGAGCCACCCAGGCTCTGAATCATACCAAGATGTGAAATGATGAATTCTGTGTGTTTCTGGCAATTTCCTGTAGTTACAAACTCCAGTGAAAATTAAGATTAAATTGCAGCCTAATTAGTTAATGATTTAATTTTATATAAATGAGCCCAATAAATCATGCTTATTATTGTGCAATAATATAATAATATGTTTGCTTGTGTTTAAAATGATCTCCATAAGATGCACCATCCGTATCCCTACATACAAACCGTCTCCCAGCTATCCCACCGTGACTCAGTGACAACATGGGACAGATTTGCCTAAAAATCAAGTCTCTTGCTAGAAGTCCTCTGAAGAATATCCTCTTTGTCCAGGCAGAACAGCAACGGGCTGGTTTGGAAACAGCTCTTGAGGGAGCAGGAAGGAAGAGGAACCCGCATTGCCAAGTCCCTGGTGCCACCCAAGTGTCCTTGATTTCTGTGCTGTATGTTCCAGCTTGCAATGATTCTGAAAGGCAAGTCCTGGTCAAGTGTGGTCAGTGAAGGTCCCATCACCTTTGTGAGGGTTTTTGGGAGCCTCTGGCCAGCAGAGCAGTGGGGCTCTGCCAGCCTCACCTCACCTCCCACTTCCAAGTGGCTGGGACAGATGGGCTGCTGTGCTGAGCTGACGGGAGTTCTGGATTTAGCTGGTGGAGAAGCAGGCTGGGATCCTCCAGATGAAAGACTCTATAAAAAGGCAAGTTATTCCCTGTAATTTGAGAGTACTGCCAACCCCAAATGTTAAAAAATTCTGAGGTTCCCAAACCACAGAACCAGCCAAACTCTCACAAGGTTTTCATTTCTAATTGGAGTTCCTTCTCATTTTCCTTCTGGTTTTGAGCCATTGGGTCCTGTTCTTATTTGCAGGGAAAAGTCACGACAAAGCACAAACTCTCTGGTTTTCAGAAGTGAAACCTGAGCCTGTGTCTCTGTCAGAGATGGGGCTTCTGTAAAATGTCAGAGAGGGGGAAGCATCACAAGGGCACCAGAGCAGGTGCCTTTTTGCTTCAAGCTCGTGTCTCACCGTGCTCCTCACACCTCTGCCCACCCACCAGCTGCTCCCAGCAGGTAGCACAGACCCCAGAGGCAACTTTGCCCTGTCCCAGGGAGAGCCAGGGCAGCCAGTCCTGCGGGAGGAAATCACTCCTCCTGCTCTCTGAGCAAACCACCTGCGTCTAAGTGGGTCAGAGTGAGCTGTGAAGTTCACACGTCCCGCTGTGAGAGCAGGGAGGGTGCGGATGTCACCTCTGGTGCTGAGCAGTGCTGGGTGGTTGATGTTGGTGCTCACTGCCAAAATTGAGAGAAAAACCCCCAGGAAGAACCCCAGAGGAAGGCAACTAATGTTTATAACTGTTTGCTGCCTAGCAGTGATGGTCCCTCCCGTGTCCACCCCTGTCCTGGCAGTGACTGCTCGTGTTTCTGGGGTACTAAAAGCAAACAGCAGCCAAACGCTGCATTTCAAGACTGGGGTTTGAGCCTGTGTCTCTTCCTGTTCTCAACCCACAGCTCGTGCTCTCAGCTGAGCTTCTGGAGGCACCACAGCAAAGGCAGAGGTTTGTGCTCCCACAGACCCACCAGCTGGGGAACACAAGCAAGTGTTACAGTCTCCTGCCAGGGAACCAAGCCCTGGCTCATGTCTCTTTTCTCAGGAGATGTGGGGAACAGGTCCCAGGTCTCCCAAATCCTTGGTTTGTGCTGCCCTAGAAGTAACTCCTGCACGAGGCATGGCTGAATGTCCAGGATGCTGAATAGTCTGGTGGGGGCATGAGTTGGAAGTGGAACCTCCAGGGGCTGAGATGGGCAATGATGAAAGGGATGGAAGGGATCCCCCAGTGCTGTGGAAGAAGCTGCACCTCTGTGCATCACTTTTCCCATCTGTAAATGGGCACGTGGGTGCTGTTTCTGCAGGCAGAGGGCTTTGACATGCCCTCCTGTGAAATGCTGGATGAAAGGCAGGAGCAGCAAACCAGAAAGGGGCAGAGCAAGCCCAGAGTTGCTCAGGAAAACTCCTGGCAGTGCAAACAGCTCTCCAGTGTAGACAAGGATGGCCCTGGGGATGGGATGCTTTGGCCCTTGGGTCTGCTTTGCTGTTGCAGCTCTTTCTATCAGGCTGCCTCAGCATCTGCCTGGAGCAATGAGGCCCTTTTCCCCAGAGGAGACACCTTCTCTTAGCACTGAACAAGACTCAAGCCTCAAAGGAGGTGTCAGAGAGCAAAAGGCTACAAGGCAGGTGAAGGCAAAACACAATTTCAGCGACTGTGTAACCCTGGCTGTCTCCATATGTGCTTTTTCTTGCTATTCCTCTCAGCTTTCAAGAATCTGTCACAACAGTTTTCCTCTGAAATACCTATCCTGGCAGAAACCTTACTTTAGATACCATTATTTGTAAAGTTTCCCAAGAATATACAGTGCTGTAATGACTTTCCTACTTGTTTAAGGTCACTCACCCTGCAGAGGTTGTGTGACTCCCTATCAGTACCAGGTGCATGTTTAACACAGAGAGAAATTCTCAGAAACAGGAGCTCTGAAATCAGTCCTACCAGGAAATTAGGACAAAGGGAGATACCACACTCTCCCTTCTTCTTCTGCAGAGCAAGAAAAAAGTTGCAAAACAGGAAGAGAAAAGGGGGTTTGTCAGTAGCAGAAAGAAAAATAAACAGTAAACATGGTAGGTGGAAATCAAAAAGAAAATGTGGGAGGAGATAGAGAACATATGGGCATGGAAAAGGAAAAAAAGAAGGGTTAAAGGTGAGGGAAGCCAAAGCCACCTGTCCCCATGGGCGATGTCTGGGCTCCCTTACCTGATGTCTGTGCAGCAGGTGCTGCTGCTCCCTCATCCTGCCCATGGGACTTCTGCCAAGGGCACCTGCCTCGGCCCTGGGGGTTGTTGTTTCCTCCTGTCTCCAGGGGATCTTTGGGTGCTCAGTCCCAGGTACACACTGTTTGTAAACCACCTGTGAGGAGAGACGTGGTGTGTTGTCCTTGTCTGCTTGGGCTTGGCTGAAGAGGGGAGGAGGGGAACTCAGTGGATAAATGAAATAAAAATGCCCTTTGGGTAAACTCCAGAAATCCCATGTAGTTTGACTTGCTTTTTATAGGATTATTTACTTCTCTGCATCGTCACATAGGGATAGATGTGTCAAGCCACCACAGATTACTGTCGCTATTAAGGTCACCTGCGGGAGCTACTCCGGATTCTCTCCCGTAGCACAAAACCCGAGTCTATTCAAGTAACACAAAATAAGACAGGCTGTGACAAATGTCTAAGCTCCTTCCCCACTGCTTATCCCACCTGAGCCACGAATCCCTGGTGCTGGTGTGCCGAGCACACGGGCAGGGGCTGGCAGGGTGGGCACGGGCTCGGCTGGCCAACGTACAGGAAAATCAGGCGTCTCCAATATTTGCCGACAGGAATTGAAATGGTATTTGTTTTCTGATAAAACGTTGGTACTTTGCTCTTTCGCAAGATACTTTTAAAAGCAGTTACTCTGGGAAGGAGTTTAACTCCTTGCAATAACCTCAGTCCCTACCTCTGCCAACTCACATGTAGGAGCTGATGTAAAACCTCACAAGGCTCCTGGATACCCAGAGATATCCAGATCCCCTTGCTGAGGGAAAAAAAAGATCTTTCCCAAATGAAAGGTTTTATTGCTGAAGCTTTTAGAAGTCTGGTCTGACTGTGTTTCACAAAGCATCCCATCCCTGAGAGAAGCACCACCAGGTCTGGTGCCTTTCACATCTCCCTGGTGGGAGAGGGAACCTGGAAAGACCATTTGGCATGGGAAGCCCAACCTTACATGGGAATTGATTCCCTGGATATTCACATTCCAGGGGAGGATGTCCCACATCTTACTCGAGGAATGGTTGTGCCCACACTGCTTCCTTCAGAGGAGCCACTAACTAGTTAATCAGAGAAAGTTGAATAGGAAAAAATCCTATTGGTGAGCACTCTTTGCCAAGTGACAGAAAAAGGATGGTGATTCATTTCGGGGGGTAACTGTAGTTCAAAGATCCTCAGAGAAGGTTAACTACTCATGACAATATGCCCAGAAATAATTTATTTGGCAGTGGATGAGAAAAGAGAAAAAAGACAAAAGTTGAATAAACTATTTTTGGATAGTGCTAGTGAGCCAGAACCAAGGAGCAGAACGTATTGATGGGTCTGTGCAGCCAAAGCCCAACTGGGGGTGGGTTCCACATCCACCTGCACCCCCAGCACCTTGCAGGGACAAGCAGGAATTGCTTCTGCTTGGATCCTTGTCCCACCCCTGGCATGGGGCACCCAGCCCTGTCCCCCTCCCGCTCTCTCAGCCCCCCTGGGTTTTTCCATCCTCGTGGTGGGCACAGAGCCAGTTTGCTGGAGGAGCCTTCAGAAAGAAACCCTTGGTCAAGGGGTAACATTACTTGGGAAATGAAAGCATCATGCCAGGCAGAAGCCGAGCCAGAGCAAGAAACCCCTCATTAGTATTCCTAGAGCTCTGCACTTTTTCGGGAAAGAAGTACCTAGATTTAGCAGCCAGAGTAAATATCATGCCTTAATATTGTGTGTTAATAGACTCGCTTGTGCAGCTACTGATGACTGTAGTTTTGGAAAATTTATTGTTGCTATAAAACGAGTCTCTCCCTCTCTCTCTCTCTTCCCTCTCCCTCTCTCTTCTGCTAATTGACAAAGAGGCCCAGTAATTAAAGGACAATAAAAGTTTTCCAGTAATTAGTTTCTGTTGTTTGGTTACAGGCCATCAATTGTTCTTTAATAATACCAATCGTTAGCATGCAGTAGTCAGTGGGCTCTCAAAGGCTTCTGGGGCACAACCACTTACCAACACTACACATTCCATTCCCATGAGGGCATCCTGCATCCAGGGGCAGATTAACCCTCTCCTAGGATGAAGCACTCCTACCCCGCTTTCGTGTTTTGGGGTAAACAGCTCACATAACTAATGACCAGGAGATGGCAATTAGGGTGAGGTAATTATCTGTACCTGAGGAGGGACAGGGGGGCGAGGGGCTCACTTGGCACTGGCAGCTTGGGGTCACACCCCCCCCTCTGTTGAGAGGCTGCCCTTCACCATGTCCTGCCCTGCTGAAATTCATTGCAAAATACTCTTTCAAGGTCTAATTTTGCAGAGGGGCATTCCCAGTGATTTCAGCAGGATTAAAGGATAAAGTACTTGAGGGGGGCCTCTAAGAAATATGGGGACAAACCTTTTGGCAGGGCCTGCTGTGACAGGACAATAAGGAACAGTTTTAAACTAAAAGAGGGTCAATTTAGGTTAGATATGAGAAGTTTTTTACAATAAGGGTGGTGAAACACTGACACAGGTTGCTCAATGAGGTGATGGTTGCCCCATTCCTGGAAGTGTCCAAGGCCAGGTTGGAGCAACCTGGGCTGGTGGAAGGTGTCCCTGCCCATGGCAAAGGTTTGGATGAGATGGCTTTTAAAGGTCCCTTCCAAACCAAACCATTCTATGATTAAGGGAACAAACAGGCAATAAGCATATGCCAGTTGCTGAACAGCTTCACATCTGCCCCCTGAATGCTGTATTTTATGCTGAAGTCTCAGCATGTTTGTGAGATTTGGCACCCATGTAGGGATGGCTGGAAAAAGCGTTCCCTGTTGGGATCTTTGCTGGACCCAGCTGAAGCTGCAAAGAGAACAGATCCAGAGAGTCTGTCTCCAGACAGCCTTGCAAAGATGATACTACATAAATTTCAATCATAACATTAGATCCTAGTTTAAAATAGACAAGGATCCCACATTCCAGAGATTTTGTCCCTTACAGCTTCTTCTCTCTACTGATGGTGCAGGTACCACACATGGCTTGGGCATCCAGCCCTGACTGAGCTCCCAATCCAGCCCAATGTTAGGAAAGGTGGATTTGAGGGAAATATTTAACAGGAAAAGAAGGAAATAAATCCTTTCCCTCGACAAGGTTTTTCACAGGCACTTTTTTAATACAATTGACTCAGAGTAAGTTTGGAGGTTCTCCCTCAAATGAAATCTCCTGTTGGTTCTGTGACTGCTGGTTTCTTCATCACAGGAGTCCCTCAGAAGCTGTGGCTCCTGGAGGTGGGCACTGCCCAGAAGTGGCAGCCACCAATAAAAAAATGATGAAATAAAACTGGATCCCAGCATTGCAGAGAAAAAATTAAAAATATGGCCTTCAAAATTCAGAAAGAAAATTCAAAACTCTTTCCTATCCTTCTTCAGATGGCTACATAGATAAATACTCACAGATTGTTTCTGTAAGGCCAAGTCCCAGCTTGGGGAGGTAGGACTAACAATTTTTGAATCTTCAGGGGTGTAATGGAGGGGCATTTTGCAGCACATCTCCTCAAGCTGCAGCCTTTACCTAACATTCACACCGTGGCTGGATTTAATATTTCCTTTTCATGTTTCCTTTTCTCCTCCCAGCCTCCTGCAGAAGGTCTGATGGGAAGTAGGAACAGTTGTCCAAGGGCACGCTCCTCAAACACACCTTTCTGATGGAGCTTTTATGGCAAATTTCTCTCAGGGCTGGGGTTGAGCATCAATGGAAACCAGTGGAGACACTCCCCAGGCAGCAAAAAGATCCCTGCTTCCAAGCTGGAGTTTTCCCTGGCCTGGAGAAGCTCCTCTCCTGTGGGCAGCTGCCTGACCTGCCCCTGCTGTCTCTGCTTTCCATCAGAAATTCCTCACGTGCTGCTCAACAGCCCGGCAGGCTCCCATGAAAAACCTTGATTTTGCCTAATCAGAATTTCCTGACATTTCCTGGAAGATTCCCAAAGAGCACTCAAATGCTTTAGGAGCCTGGATTCTGGATATGATTTCTGTCCATAAATAGCCAGGCTGAAGTTCAGTTAAATAATCGTGGCATCCAAGCATGTGGCCCTTGCCAGAGCCCTGCACGGGCTTGTCACCCTGGGATGAGTTCAGTGTGCTTGTGCTGGGGTGTCACAAACCTTCCCTGGGTCTCATTTGCCACTGTGTCTGCCCAGCTCCTCTTCCTCACTGTGTCCTTGGCACAGGCTCAGCCTGGACATGCTCCTGCCCCAGGAGGTGCCCCAGGACACCAGCCCAGATGCACCACAGCACTCCAAGGCACATGTGCTTGGGGAGGAGAAGAGCTGTGCAGCTGGAGAGGAGCCTGCAGTGCACCAAGATCTCCAGGGAGGTGAATGAAACATGGGCAAGGGCCATGAAAGGCTCCTAAGGCTGATTCATCGCTCCAGGGCAGGAGGGAGATGCTGCTCAGTGTGCACAGGACATTACCTGGACAGGTAACTCCATAGGGTTTGGTCCATTGGGCTCTGCAGGCACCTCATGACCTCTTTCCTAGGGATGAACCCTCAGCAAAGCCCATCTCCCATGCAGGTACCAAAATCTTTGCCAGACAGTCCCTGGCAATGGATTTATCTGCAGAGAGTCCAGGTGAAGGTGCAGAAACATGCCAGGAGGAGAAGCTTTTTCTATTATCCAAACCAAACCTGTGATACTTATCAATATGATAAACTAATAATTATCAAATCTCTGCAGTGCAGCCAAGGTGTGAGAAGCTGCTGGCTTGGTCCTGGAGGGACAGGCAGGGCTGCAAAGGACCTACAAAGGGTTTGGATTGGAACTGACTCTCCCAGCTCTGCCTATTCCTTGGGATGAAGCACATAATGACCTTCCCAATGCCTGGGTCTGGCCCTGCTGCTGAGTCCCATCAAAAGGCTGGCCAAGCCTGTGGACAGTGCAGATGGGCTGCACAGCCAAGGAAGGAATGTTTCTGGCAGAACCTGAGGTGTATCAGACAATCCATTTCTGAGACATGGGTCTTAAGGAAAAGAAGTGTAATTCAGAGGGTTTGAAGCATCTCCTAATGCTTTTTCGTGTCATATCTCAAAAATGGTTTGGCCTAGATACTTCAGATTTGTTTAATTCAAGAGCCCTTGACGTAATCTAGCATAGATGAGGGCTTCTGGGAGGCTGCAGTGCTTATTTGGAGTTATTCTCTTCTGAATTACGAATATATTAGTGTTCCACCAGCAGCTGTGACAGTGAAAAGTTAAGACAAGCTTTCCAGACTTTGTCAAAGTGTCCTTGGAGTCCTTTTCCAGGATCCCTGTGGCAGATTTGTTTCTCTCACAAACACCTTGCAGCAGGGACTTCTAAACTGCACTGGAAACCAAAGCCAGCCCCGATGTCTGCATGTGCCAGACCTCCTCAAACCTGCTTTTTTCCTCAAATAACCGGGCTTTCTTCTGACTCCAGTGCCCTGCTCTGGTGTCACTGCTTCCTTGCCAGATGTATTCCTAGAATCATCACAGAGTGGTTTGGGCTGGAAGGGACCTTAGAGACCATCCAGTGCCACATCCTGCCATGGGCAGGGACACCTCCCACCAGCCCAGGTTGCTCCAAGCCCTGTCCAACCTGGCCTTGGACACTTCCAGGGCTGGGGCAGCCACAGCTTCTCTGGGCAACCTGTGGCCCAGTTTCCATCCCCAGAGAGGCTCAGAAATGCCCACTGTGCTCCCACCAGAGCTCCTCCAGGCACGAGTGCAGGGATAACAGGGGCACAAGCTCAGCTCCTGGTGATCCTTCAAAAAAAAACAAACACCCACTAAAAATGCAGATCTAGAAATGAGGCTCTGAACAAAAAACTTCACCAGGAAGTGCTGTAATAGACAGGTTTGATGCTCAGGCACAAACTGGTTTCCCAGATGACAAGAGCCACCCTCAGGAGCCCTTCCTTGGGATCACCCATCACCAAGACCCACCTCTGTCACCCTGCCATGCCCCTGCCACCCTCCATGTGTGTCCCCAGGGTGGGCTGAGTTTCCAGTCACCACCCACATCCCATTTCAGCCAAACCTAAATAAAACCAAGAAGTGTCAGACAACTCCTGGCAACAATTCAGCGTGGAGAAGGAGGAGTGAGCCAGCATGAAGTTTGGGAAGAGCTCTATTTGCAGTAATACAACTGAAAAAAGAAAAAAACCCTACAGAAATTCATTTCCTCTCTAATGGCCAGGGTGACTGGGGGAGTGTGGATTTTTTTTCCCCATAATTATCAGGGCTGAAGGAGAGATGTTGCGGATGGGGTGTTAATTAGACCCGATATCCTTGGGTGTATTGCATTTCATTAAGAGAGTAAATAACCCCAGCAGATTTTAATCCTGCTGGCAGCTCACCAAACGCTGCAGAGAGATTATCTTTGAGGGTTAAAACTAGGCCAAAGAGCTAAAAGCAGCCTTTCATGAAAGGAGAAGGCCGAGGATCCAGGTTAGAAGTGGAAGGCCAAAGCTCTGGGATAATCAGATTGAATTCCTCGGCAGAAAGTACACTAAAAATGAGATAAATCCCAATTGCCTCATTTCCATGGGCAAACAGGCACGCAGGAGGGAGTAGAATCTGGGAACTTTCTGCAGCTGGGAGGAGAACGTGGCCTGATGTTGTTTGCATTATCAGCCCCAGGGAACCTACAGAGATGCTTTGGGTGCTGAAGGTGAGAAGGGTGACCCAAAACCGCTGCCACGACACCCTTCTGCTGTGCCTGGGGGTGGTCTCGGGGTGCCACAACAGCCCCTTGTAGAGGTGGATGAGATGTCCCCCACGGTGTGGTCACCCCAAAAGCCTTCTGGTACCTCCCAGTGCTCTCCCACCCCTCAGGGTGACAATTTTTCACCATTAAGGGGTGATGAGCAGAGTGACCCTGGTTTGCTTTGGGTGGGATTTTAGAGCAGCGTTTGATGCACTTGGATTTAGATCTTCTGCAATGAGTTTCTCTTGTAAATGCAAACATGGAAATGAATCCCAGAGGTGCACTTTTGACTGGATAGGAAACAGGATTTGCACTTAAATTTAACAGTTCCTGGTCCTACCTTGTGTCTGTGATGCAATTGCCCAGACATTAGGGTAGCTGGCCTCATGTTCCCCCAGGGTTTGTCATAGACTTATAGAATGGTTTGGGTTGGAAGGGACCTTAAAGATCATCCAGGTTTAACCCCCTGCCATGGGCAGGGACACCATCCACTAGACCAAGTTGCTCCAAGTTCCATCCAGCCTGGCCTTGTTACTTCAGCTCCTTCTCAGGTGCTCCTTCTCAGGAGAGATCAATGTAAAAATCAATGTGAAAAGTGCAAATGAAATGGAAAAATAAAGCTGTGACCTTCTCAGAGCCTTCAGAAACCAAAATAAGAGTTGCAGGAAGCGAAAAGGGTCTGCAATCCGAGTGAATGGCCACGTCCCACTCTTCAACTGATTCTCCCTATTAGCAAGGTTTAAACATAGCAAATCACTCCTGAAAAATTCCCGTTTCAAAACTGTCAGTGAGGGAGAAATTAATTTTTGTCCTTTTCACTTGGGAGCACGAGTTGTAAATCACTCTGAGAGCTGTTTCAGGGCAGGGCCGGAGCGTGATGGTCTGGATTACTGTGACAGAGCTCCCTTCAATTAAAATGCAGTTGTTGTACCCTGCAAAGGGACTCAGATTCCTCGCCAGTGACTGCACAGGGACTTGCACAGAAGGAGCCACAGGAGGGAATGACACCATTTTATGATCTCAGCTGTGAGTAAAGACGGTCTAACCCCCCAGCACCCACAAGTCATGACATCAGTGCCGGTCCCACAAGGACGCCCTGCAATCAGATACCTTTGGAGAAACCATGGGAAAACCAGGTTGTTAAACTAATTAAAGAACTGGAGAAGAACACAAACATTTGAGTATCTCCATCCACCCCACTGCAGTGGGTGCCAGAAGGCTCAGAGCTCACTGGAGTCTCAGAGGCATCTTTGGTGTCTGTAGTCACTGCTGTCCCTAACTGGGCTGCAAATCCTGCTCATTTGTCCTTAACTGGGATAGAAATCCTGCTCATTTGTCCTAGACTTGAACATGAAACAAGTCCTTCCAGTTTGGACCTTCTCTTACAGCCCTGATGTGGTGATCCTTTGGAAATGAGAGGGGAATTAAGCCACCCCAAAGGGAGGAGCAGATATCAGGGATGATTTTTGCATTTATTGAGGGATCAAGCCTAGGAAATAGTTTCCTTCCCACGTGGCTGTTTGTAAGTCCCCTTTGGAGATGGTGCCTGTTAATGCATAAGAGGTTTCTGTGCTGTAGATGGATATGAAACAACAGCAGAGCATCTGTTGGGAGGTCTCAAAATACCTTATGCTTTGACATAATAATTACTTCTAAAACTGAATAGGGATTTGGAATGTTAAAATTTGGGAATATAGATTAAAGCTTTAAGGCCAGCCTTCAGTGGGGAAGGACCCTGACATTGCCTAAGATCAAGACTGGATCAGCTCAAGAGGTATCTGGTATTTAAACCTGGGAGATGTTTAGTCACAGAATATTGCTAGAAATAAAGGATCAGCTTCTCCTCTATCATACCTGTGATATATTCAGGATAAAAATCCTATATGGAACCTCATTTTCATGATAGTTTCCTGAAAACATTGTGATTTAAGCACAACTTTAAAATTAGGTGTATTTAAGTGCTTTCCTATGCCTGACTTTGGCTTTGCCCATGCCCAGCACTTCTCCTTCCAGCCCAAGAGGAGTAAAAAGGAGAAAGCAACACAGCAAAAATGACAAAATCTTTTTGATTAGGTAGAAGGGACTAAACTGTTTGTCACATAGAGTTGTTCCTAAAGGCACCAAACTGAAGAGGTGATGGATGAAAATAAGCTTGGGAGTAGGGACTGAGAGGATAATTTATTTAATATAAAAACTTAAACTTCATGGGAGGGAAGAAGTCTCTGAAGAAAATCAGGTATTTTTATTCCCTGAAGTGCCTGGATTGGAAGAATTCCTCCAGCATGCAAAGCTCTCCCTGCTGCTCCTGTTAGTCCCACAATAGACCAATCTTGAAGAATTAGGATTGTTTGCAGGTAATTCAAGAGTGGAAAAGTTCTCCTGATTAAGGAACTTTGAGTGTCTAGTTAGAGATAAAGCCAAAATCCATGTGACTGAGGTGTCCAGTTGTAAGGCTATTAAAAACAGAAAAGCACTGTTATTGTCTATTATTGTCTGTTTGGTTCATGGACCTGTCCAAAGCCCTTCTGCCCTCTGCCCACACCACAGTAACAGATGTGTGTGTAGGTTCAGTGCCCCCTGATGCCAGCCAGGTTTGAAGCTCTGCTCAGTGATAGGAACCTCCCCACCCTGTGGCCTGGCTTGGCTTGACACTTGGGGCACCCTGTGGCAATTGCTCTAAAATCAGGTTTCCCCCATGAAGCTCTTGGAAAGGGGTGCTCAAGCTGAGGTGGGATAGGGTTGGGATGGCACAGCAGCACAGGTAGTTGGCCATTTGGTGCCCAGCTTTGCCCTCTGTGAAGCAATCCTAGCTTGTCTCCATCATTTCAGGATGTAAATGAAGAGAAATGAAGGCAGCTTTCACATTGCTGGAGATGGATGACATTCATTCACTTGGGCATTTAGCTATTTCTGTTGTTTACATTTGATGCCTCTTATAAATACACTATTTCTGATTAAGGAGAAATCTTTTCTTAAAGGTTTGCTTAATTTTTCACTTCAAAGTCAATCTTGAAAAAAACCTTTCTGCCATTATCGAGCCTGCAATGGTTTCATCCTAATCCCTCTTATGCTCTCCATTCTTATCCTTTGCTGAGGGGAAATGATAAAAATTTTTCTGACACAGAACTTGGATCCAGTGCTGAAAGATAAGCTGTTTCAAAATAAAATCATGGATTTCAATTTCAAGCATTGGTTAATATTGCCATTTTTATAGATCCTTTCCTACTGCAGATTGAACAAAGCACATTAGCTAAAAGGCCTTCTCCTGAAATAGGAGCTCATACTTTTCTAAGACTCCTCCTTCATTCTAAGTTTCCACTTTTAAGTATTGTCTTTCTATAGTAATGAACATCCAGAGATCAAAACCAGATTTATAATTAAAAATTTAATCAAAACTAGGTCTTGGAATCTTCCAGAGGGTGAGAAAGCTGTAGGTGAACTTAGCCTTAATTGCTAGCTGGTTTTATTTTCAGGTTATTTTAACATGCTTGAAGCCTCCCTGTTTTAAAAAACTGGCATTCAGACTCTGTCAGACACACTCCCAGGAAGATTGAAAGAGGATGCACGAGTGGCCTTGAACACTTGTCTTTGTAAATTCAATGGTCTTTCAGTGCAGTTTGCATTGGAGTAATGGCTGTGAGTGCTGCCAGTTAACATCTGAAAAGGTCTGCCCAAGGGTTTGGAAGAAAGTGTCTTGTCTAATGGAATGAACTGGCCTGAACATACCCTTTTGGTGGGTATGACCTGGAATAGTTTCACTAAAGTCAGTATTATCACCATCTGGAGAGTCCTGAACCAAAAATCAGAGGAAAATGTAGGTTCATAAC
Source organism: Campylorhamphus procurvoides (assembly GCA_013396655.1). Taxonomy (NCBI): domain Eukaryota; kingdom Metazoa; phylum Chordata; class Aves; order Passeriformes; family Dendrocolaptidae; genus Campylorhamphus; species Campylorhamphus procurvoides. The sequence goes on along the minus strand of WBMV01007609.1, from coordinate 844,539 downwards.
ACAGACTCAGTTCAATATGTGTGGTTTTAAGGGAACCAGAAGGTGGAAGGTCTGCTCTGTTTATGCTCTGACTGTTTTACTTCATTTCTGGGGTGAAATAAAGCATCCCTGACAGTGTGTGCACATACACTGGCCATAAGCTGTGCTCACCAAGCAGGTTACACTGATTAATACAAAATATTGACTTTACTGCATCTTTAATATCTTTGGGAGAGGGAATAATGGTTCTGAGGGTTCAGCTTTCCCTCTCCCTGTCTCTCCATTCCCTAATGGACACTAATATGGAATTAATCTGCAAGCAGCCAGAGACAAACCTGGTGCCTTTGGGCTGCTTGTTCCTTGTCCAGCAGCCAAAGAGCCTTGAGTTTTCCTTGGCCCTGTTTGGGTTGCAGCAGGACCACACCGAGCCAGTGCCTGTCATTAATAGCACCATCACTGCCCACTTTGCATCACAGAATACCCTGAGCTGGAAGAGATTCACAAGGATCATCCAGTCCAATTCCTGGCCATGCACAGACACTCCAACAATCCCACCCTGTGCCTGAGAGTGTTGTCCAAAATGCTTCTGGAGCTCTGGCAGCCTTGGGGCTTTGATTGCTGCAGCATCCATAGCTACAACCATGAAGGCATTTCCATCAGCCAGTCTCCAGCTACAAATAGCAGGCAGCAGATATTGCAGATACTCATAAACATCCCTGAAAACTCACAGCCAGACTGGAAGCTCTGTTCTCTAAACCCAAATACAGCTGTGACCAACCCCTGGCAAGCTGGGAAAGTCCTGTGTGGCTGGCAGGTGCTCTGATGGATGCAGTGCTGTAACAATATTGTACAGCTCAGGGAGGAACGTCTGTCCCACAAAACCTTCTGATTTCCCCAAAATGTTTCTGCTGTGAAACAAGCAAGGGGGCTTTACCAGCATTTTGGGGTTTAGTCATGTTGAGGTAGGTAGAGACTAACCCTCAGACCTCAGGAAAAATCAAATAGTCACTTACAAACTATGGGACACCTGACGTCAGGCATGCTTCTGACCAGGATGGACAGAGCAGATGCACAATGGGCTGGGGTGTAGGACCTCTGGCTGCAGCTCTTCCCATAAAGCTTAGCATTCAGCAGAGGTGCATCAGTGGGGGTGGGATGTCAGGACTTTCAGCTGCTGGGGTGGAAAATGAAGTGGAAAGTCACCATTTACCACATGGAGGTGCTTCCACAGGAGATACATCAGGAGCTCCCATGTCCCACATTCCAGTCTGTCCTCATCCAGTGTAATTTGTGCTCTACATTCCCAGCTTTGACCAGAATTTTCACTGCCCATCAGATATTTTTTCTCAACCAAATTTTGACAAAATCGATACATTCCCAACATTCAGATGACTCCTCATTTTTAAAATGCCTGATTTTTAGGAAGTGTCATCAAAACCCCAAATCCAGGCCCCGCCTGATGTTAATGAGATCTGAATCACTGTTTTCAAAGCCTGAATTTGGCAGGGATATGTTAAGACTGAAAAAGATGCACAGGACCTGTTCAGTTTGAGAGGGGGGTTGTGTTTCATAGCACTGATGTGTCTTATTTGTTATGTTTTAGACAAAAAACCTCTGGAGTGATGGGGGGCATGTCCACAATGAAGACTTTGGAGTTTTGGTGCTCTACCCATCAGTTCACCTCCATTCCTGTAACGCTCTGTGTTTTCTGGTAACCTTTGGAAATTGTTCACTTCAATTTTATTCACGAGAGGCAAAATGCTAATCTGCTGGCACTTCAAATGGTGAGGGGAGAAGGAGGGGAAGGAAGGCAGACCTATGTGATCTATTCATTCATTATTCCAGGGCGCATGGGAAGTCATCTCTTTACATGATTGACCTGCCTGGATTTGATTACAACACACAGCTAACCTTTTCCAAATCTGGTTGTGTCATACAAGAAAAGGGTTGAAGGCTGTTGCCATGGTATTAAGGTATCTCTTGAGAAAGAGGAAAAAAAAAGAGAGAGAGAGAGAGAGGAAATGATGCTTCTTTACTTCCTAGCCAAGTATAAACAAGAAACACACGCACATGTTTTTGTTTTGGAAGAGCTTTCAGCTTCTTATCGAGTCTCATCTATCACTGTGTTTCCTCGGGAAGGGAAGGAGGAATTGTCTGCTTTGCAGATCAGTGTCTCTTCAGTGGGTGGGGAGGGGGGGTTACAATTGGAGGGAGGGAAAAAAAAAGAATAAATCAGTCTTGCCACCATTCATGATTTATTCATGAGACACGTGAGTTTTGCATTTAAATGTGACATTCTCATGATCTCAATATTGTATATGCAAATCTAAAGATTTCTGCATCTCTCCACATGCCCAGCTTAAGTCTTGTCTCAGATCCACAGCTCTGTAAATGCAAACCCAGAGAGGTTCATGCAGCTTTTACTTCACTCCCTGTTTGTTCTGTGACTCAAAGAATGGTAACACTGAACCGCTCTTAACAGCAGAGGTATAATTTACAAGTCATTATTTTTTATTTTTTTAATGATAGCGAACTCTTGCAGTCAGGAAATTACCTGCAGGTTTATTAATGGTTTAACTTTCGGAGGTCTTGCCTTGCCTGAGCTTTCTAAACCCTTCTCTGCTAAGGCAGATTTGGGATTAACTGAGCAGCCCTGAACAAAGACTTTACACCTTGAGCAGTGTCTGCTGCAACCCTCCAACACACGTGTCAGCTGCCCCTCCATAAATAAGGGGGAATGACCTTGTTTGCAGCTGTTTAATTAAGATCTGACTGATACATTAAAACAGATGTAGCCATTCAAGGCCAGGTTGGGCAGGGCATGGAGCAACCTGGTCCAGTGGAAGGTGTCCCTGCCCAGGGCAGGGATCTGGAATGAGATGAGCTTTAATGTCCCTTCCAGTCCAGCCCATTCTGGGATTCTGTGAAATGTCCTGGTGTAGAGAGGACAGGCTCCCCCCAGCAGTGATGATCAGCCTGGGACATAACCTGAACCTTGGTAACATCTGTTGGTCTTTGCCCCATGCCAAGATTCCCATTCTGGGGTCACTCAGCAGGTGTGAAGGCAGCACTTTGCAAAAGAACACAAACTCTGCTCCCAGTTAAACCAGTATGCACCAACTCCTGCCCAGGGAGAGAGAGAGACCTTTGGCCCAGTGTTTGCAGAAGTGACTTATGTAGGGAAAACTCTTTTCTTGAGGCTTTGCCTGATCCACGTGGCTGGAGTGTTGCTTCATGATCTTGTTGTTACTTAGTGAACAAATCAGAGTATAAATAATTTTCATGGTTTTGGGTCAGCTTTTTCACAGACTGATGCAAATATTCCTCAAATATGTTGCTGACAAACAGCCACCACATTCATTGCTAACAATAAAATCTGTAGTTTTTACAGAACTTTCCCACATTGAAAACTCACCTTGTCAGACTAAAGCCAGAACTTGCTGAACCTGATTGCCTGAGATCCACTTTCTGAGGTCAGCACCCATATCAGCAAAATTCTTTGTATCGGTTTCATTATATGAAAGCCATAAATGTTTCCTAACTATCCATATAGCCCAATATCCTCTCCAGCAATGACTGCTTAAGGAAACTGGAAAAAAGACAGAGCTTGTATTAAATGGCATGTTATCAGGGTGTTATCTCAGACTGAGGGAACTGTGAATACAGGGACTTCCTGATGCTACATATTCATACATATTATATGTTATATATGAATATATATGTTATATATTCAGGTCACCCCAGCTAATTTGCCCCTTTTAGACCCACCTGTACATTTGCTCCCCCATCACCCTGACGGGTGCAACGAGCTCCACAATTTAATTTCCTCTGGGGTGAATAACTACTTACTTTTGGATAATTTCATGCTGTTACTGTTTATTTCACTATGAGAGACAATAAAATAGTTGCTCCTGAACATCCTTCTCCACTCTGCTCACAGTTTTAGGAGCCTGTATTGGAGCTCCCTCAACTATCTTTTCTCCAAGCAAAAATTCTTCCATCTTTGCCTGTCCTATTAGGAGCTGCTCCTATGGAAGCAGCTCACAGGTCTGATGCTTTAAACCTGTCTTTATAAATTTTTTGCTTCTCTAACATCTTTTCTGAAAGGGGAACATTAGGGCTGCCTGCAATATTTACGAGGATGGTACAGCAGGAATTTATGCACTGGCAAAATGCCTTTTTCTGTTCAGTGTCTCATCTGACAACCCCTGGCATTCTCATTACATTTGTGACCACCCCTGATGGCTGAGCTGATGATGTTTTTGAAGAACTGAGATCTTTCCTGAGCAGTGCCTGTGACATAACAGACACAGCTCTAACTCGGGGCTGGTGTTGCTGTGCTCTCATTTGCAGTACATTGCATTTCTTGTCCCACTATTTGAGAGGCTGTTCCTCCAACGGCAAAGCTCATCTGGGAAAATACCTGAATATTTTGAATTGTGTGCAAATACCTTCACTGAAACCACTTTCTTTTCCAGACTAGTGATGGCTATGCTGAACCACCCAACCCATGTCCCTAAGGGGCTCTGCTGGTCACCTCCTGCTCAGGTGAGACCATTCTTTTGTTCCTGTCCTTTGTTTCCCATCACAAAACAAATTATCCAACTCCACCAGGCAAACTGCTTTAAGTTGAACACTGGCTCAGAGCCCACATGTGACTGTGTTTGCCTCTCCCACTGAACTCAAACCTGCATTCATCTGAAAGACAGGGAAGGACAATCTACCAGGGGGAAAAAAGTCACTGGAATTAAATATTAAGAAAATAATGTATAGGGTTTTTTCCCCCATCATTCTCACATCCTTTTTTGCCATGTTCTGATACAAGCACCTGAAATAGCACACTGCATAGCGGGCCAGATTGGGAGACCTGTTTTACCAGGCAGGGAAAAGAAACTCACTTTACCAGGCAGGGATTCCATTGTTATTTAAAGCTATGCTATAAGTTTTAGCCCCTATTTAAAAACCGAGAGGGATAAACATTTCTTTGCAGAGAAGAAACCAAATTCAGACTGATTTTTTTTTTTTAGTTTCTTGATTTACCCATGTTTAGCCTGGGTTTATTGGCCAGCGCTGCAGCCACGCTCAGTAGGGCTGAAACCAAGGGGTTTATTCCTGGGAATACCCAAGTAATGCACATTGTCCTGCCCAGGGCTGCTCACTCCCTGCCCTGGGGAATACCAGGGCCTGTGTGCTGAGGGTTCTGCTTGCACAAATACTGAAAATGGGTGTTACTGACCAGGCAGGGTGAAGCCCAGAGCTGGGGGAATTGGATGCTCTGCAAACCCAGGCCATGAATGGCTTCACTACCATGATTTCATTCCCCAGCAGGGGATGGAGAAGGCTTTTCCATGTCTTCCAGCTCCCACAGACCTCAGGCATCACAGTTCTGCCTCCAAACCAGCACCCTTGAACATCATTTGGGGCTAAATTTATGAAGAATTACAGAATCGATGGGTTGGAAGTGACCTTAAAGTCCATTTAATTCCAACCTCCTGCCATGGGCAGGGGCACCTTCTACTAGACCAGGTTGCTCAGAGAAAGAAAGAAAAGAGAATAAGCAGAGCTGTTGCACCACTCAAATGTGATTTAATTGTGCTGTGCAAGTGGGTTTCACTTGCTAGGTGTGCTCATGCCTATGTTCACATGGAACACGGTATATTCTTCACCCAAGTGAAGAATGCACTGCCTTGCAGACCTTGGTTTGTGCAAACGTGGCCCCTGTGAATGTAATCAACGTTGTGCAGAGCTGCTGAAACCGAAAACAAAGCCAGAATGATCATTGTGCTAAGTTTGGGTTCCTCATTGTTCATTGAATTACATCAGTGTTTTCTTTAGTTGCACAGTCAGCTGGCAAAGGTTTGTTTGAAATCTCGAGACTCTCCCCTTTCAGGGGAAAACATGAATTTCCGGAGCTGTGGGCTCTGCTCTGCATCACAGTGCTGGGTGTGCTGTGGCCCAGGGCACGACGTGACAGCCCAGCCAGCCTGGGGGGTTCCCACCCACAGCCCCTCAGCCAGGCTGCAGTGCAGCCCCAGGAAAAAGTGCTCTGTTGTTTGTTTTAATTTGTATTTAACTTGCAAGAACTATTTCATACACTGGAAAAAAAAAAGAAAAAAAGAAAAGGAAAAGAATTATTAATGATTGAAATTTATTTTGGAGAGAATCCCTCTCTCCTGCTCATGACCAAAAAGCAGTGTTTTGTTTTAGGGGTGTTTTGTTTGGTTAAAATCTTACTTTTCCCAATGATTCCCTGGAGGCAGGGGGTGAGCAGGGGCTGGCACAGCCTGTGCCCCCAGGGCACCTCTGCTGCAACAAAGCTGGGGTCCCTGGTACCCCAAATGAGATGGGGAGTGGCTGCTGTGTCAGTCTAATGTGGGATCCCCTGGAATTCCCCCTGGAATACCAGGATGGGGGGAATCACAGAGTAGTTTGGGTTGGAAGGGACCTTAAAGGTTATCCAGTCCCACCCCCTAACCTTCCACTAGCCCAGGTTGTTCCAAGCCTTGTCCAACCTGGCTTTGGACACTTCCAGGGCTGGGGCAGCCACAGCTTCTCTGGGCACCCTGTGCCAGGACCTGCCCACCCTCCCAGGGAACAATTCCTTCACACTATCCCATCTAACACTGCCCTCTGGCACTGGGAAGCCATTCCCTGTGTCCTGTCCCTCCATGCCTTGTCCCAGGTCCCTCTCCAGCTCTCCTGGAGTCCTTTTAGGCACTGGAAGGGGCTCTCAGGTCTCCCTGGAGCCTTTTTTTCTCCAGGTGAACACCCCCAGCTCCCCCAGCCTGGCTCCAGAGCAGGGGGAATTCAGCCCTCACAGCAACCTTGTGGCCTCCTCTGACCTTCCATGACTCTTTCCAGCACATCCATTTGCTGCTGGAAGCAGTGCTACAGGTGGGATGTCATGAGAATGGAGTAGAAGGGAAGAATCATCTCCTTCATGGTGCTGCTCACACTGCTGGGGATGAGCCCAGGACTTTCTGGCTTTCTGGAATGCTGCCTTCATGTACAAAGTCCTCCAGCAGCCCTGGGACAAGGAGCTGCCAGATGCTTCAGGCCCTGAGAACAGATGGAGTTTGGGTGTACACCTGTGTGTGCTGCTGAATGGGAGCCTCATTTACATGTAACTTCCCTCTAAAAGTCTGATTTTCATTATGCACAGCCTAACTTCCCCCAGAATCAGAGAGACTTCCCATGCTGTGCCTCAGAGCAAACTCCTCTGGAGGCTGAAGTGATCAGAACAGGAGCAGCAGAGCGGCGGCTCAAGGACTGGCTTTCTGCCTTTTTTAACTTCTGTACAGGAAAAATAGTGACCAAATTGCAGTCTGGGGTGAAGTTTATTAAGAGTCAAAGCAAAAACCCAGCGTGGAGGAAGCTGTACAACATCCACCTCATACACGTTTCCTAAGAAGGCTGCAGGACTTAGGAAACTAAGAAAGAAACTTTATCAGTTCTTGTGATGCTGCTTTTATTCAGGGGGAGGTCCTGTATAAGCACAGAGGGAACTGGTCAAGGTGGAACTCCAGCCCAGAAGACCAAGGAGAGGAGGCAGGATGGAGAATGGGGCACTGAGGGACATTTGGGGCAGTCACAGTGGGTAGGGGAGGAAGATTAGGGACAGAGACTAAAAGGAGGAAGGGTGTGAGTTGTATTTGCCAGGCTTCTCAATAAGTGAGAACTGAGGTCTGTGCAGCTGGGCCTGAAGAAGCCAGAGCTCATCCTGGAACACTGATGAGAGAGAGGAGGTATCATTTGGTGAAAAATGAACTTGTCAGGGTTAACCAGTTTATGATTCGTATTAATTCTGCAACTTCTTTCTGCAGAGAAAGAGAGGGGGAGGGAACAAACTGAAAATACTCAAAAATACCTCATTTCACCTTTTAAAAATGAGCCATTTTCAGTTTTCCCTCGGGAAGAAGGCCTCTTCTCCTCAGTAATGTAATTGTCTCAGGATAGAGAGGGCAGGAAGGAACCTGACACTCAGCTGCAAGTTTTGCTTCAGCCAGAGGATGTTTTGGGGTTAACCCGTGATGATTCCCCGCACCCTCCCTGCCATTTCTGGACTCTTTAGTTCTGCCATTGAAATGAAAATCCATTATTTGTCCGGCTCAGCTAATAACACCGACCAGCATTTCCATGGGCAGCAGAAACCCTGGAGGAAGGCTGCCAAAAGCCCGGGCAGTCAGAGTTCCTTTTCATGTTCAAAGCTTCAGACTCTCAAATGCTTTAGCAATGCCATTACAAATGCCTAATGTTAGACCTGTGTCGAGCCTCTCCCCTCCCTCACTCCATTAAGCCCCACAAGGATGATGATAAACCATCTGAAGAAGCAGGAGTCATGCCAGGTCAGGCTGAAAGGGCTGGAAACCTCTGATAATCTCCAGGTTCATTAACATTTTTGGTTTTAAAAAGATAACTTTCAGTCACTAGGAATGTATGAGATATATATATATAGCAAGTGGAAGCTGGGGGATAATTTTAGCCTTGTTTCTTAAGGCAGTATATTTTGGGTTGTGAAGAAGGGGTGCAGTATGTCTCCGTGTGTGGAAATACAGGCAAAAACATTTTAAAAGCTCAGTAGATGTGCTGTACTTCAGATCAGAGGCTACCCAAGGAAACTCTCACTCTGCCCCAAAATACCCAGCGATGATATGTCAGGTGAAAGCAAAAGCAGGCCCTTGGAAACACTTGAAAAATTTGCAGCAAGGAAACTGAGCTAAAATGCATTTTGACATTTAATCCTAGATCAACCGGCAAATCTCACAATTGATATTTTTTTTCTTGTCACCCTGGCAAAGCAGAGCCATGGCAAACTAGCTTTAAAAACAAAAACAGAAAACCAGCAAGAATTAATTTCCAAGATTGGCCGCCAACCTTCTCTCTGGGCTGAGGGTGAACACGGGAGCTCCCTCGCACTGCCAAAATGTTGAATAAGTTTAGGGAAAACCCAACCATTGCAAGCTCAGGAGATCATTTATAAAACAAAAATCACTCTCTGCTGCATTGAAGAGCCTGAGAGCTGCTCTCAGAAAGATTAATTTTCTGGGGAGAGGAGGGGAGCGTTGGCTTCACCCCTGAAAATGAACCGACGAGATGATTCAATTGCTTCACTCTCCAAGCGTGAGCCCGACGCTCACTCAGAGCGTGGTTATAAGAAATGACTCCTTTACTTTAGGAGGAAGAAACTGAAGAAACTGTTAGACTTGGTCACAGTATGTGACATCCTTGAAATCAAAGGCAATACTTCTTCTCAGCATCTGCACAGTAAAATTAAAGATATGAAGCCAAATTCATCTCTGGTGTAATTCTCCTGCCAGAGGCCGGGGAGGCACCTGGAATTAATTTCCTCTATTATACAAGTGGCACAAGACTCTGACAAATTGTTTGGAGTGTTTTTTGTAACACTTAGTTAACAGAAACCTTATTCACTGAGTGTCCCATGCATGGAAATGGAGTGGCTTTGAGCTCCACCTGGCTGAGGGTGGGACCTGGGGCTGATCACAGCCCTCAAGGGGGAAAGGTGGGCAGCCCATCTGAATTTACTGATTTCTCATGGGGGTTTGGTGATCAAGGAGGGAATGTGGGCCTTGGCGTGTCCACCTTGGTGCAGGGGCAGGTCTGTGGGCTCGATTGGAGGTTTGTTGGCCTTGCCCCAAACTCATGGGTCACCCCGTGACACCTTCCCTGGACAGTGACAGACTGAGCTCACCTCTCTAATCCTGCAAGCCTTGTCTTCTTTGGAGTAAAGCTTGCCAAGTCCATCTGTGCAAGACAGCATCTGTATTTATGCTCCTGGACATAACCCACCTCTTTGCTTACAATTTGCCTATGGAAAGCTTACATTTTCCTGGAGGAATTGTAAACAGAAGCGTGGAGTATTGGTGTTCACCATGTCAAGGTGAGATCTGGGGCAGCACTGTCCCAAATGCCACCAGGATGGATCCATCCTTCATCTCTGAACAGCCCTGGTTCTCACTCCTTCACAGAGTGCAAATCTCCCTCTCCTGTGCAGCCACCCTTATCTTGCTGCCCCAGATGTGCAGTAGCATCCCTGACCAGGTCAGGTTTAAGCAACCACATCCCACTCAGAGCCTTCTCCCCCCGAGCAGCAGCAGGGAAGGAGGGCAAATTGTTGCACTTGCCTGTGAAATGAGAATGCCAGGCAGCCAAACAGGCAAATAAAGACCAAAGTCAAATGCAAACTCAGGACAGACACGAGTACAGAGCCTGTGGTCAGGCTCTTTTAGGAAGGCACCTGCACCTTCCAACTCTGCTCCTGGCAAGGAAATTCATTTTCTACACATCTTGGAGTATGGGATCTGCTTTGATAGCTTGAAAAATCAGGTGTGTCTGTGGGTATGGGTTTAAGGAGGTGAAGTTAAGGGCAAGATTCTCTCTGCTTTCATTAGTGAAAGGATTTCACCTCACATGTTGAAACCTCTGACCGGCAGAACCATTTGAGAGGATCCTAAATGTCAGGAGGAAGGTTGCCCAGGTAAGCTGTGGCTGCCCCATATCTGGAAGTGCCCAAGGCCAGGATGGACAGGGCTTGGAGCAACCTGGGCTAGTGGGAAGTGTCCCTGTCCATGGCAGGGGGTGGAATGAGATGATCATTAAGGTCTCTTTTAACCTAAACCATTCTTATGTGGAGCGTGGCACCTAGTTTTGATAAATCAAGATATCCAAGCACTTGTATCCCTTTGAACATGGAAAGAAACTTGGTGATAAATTTTACAATATTGGGACCTTTTTTCTTAAGTGTATTCATATTAATGGAGATTTCTCTTTTGGGAAAATTATTTGCTTATAAGTATCAGCCAGGCAGGTATTTGACCAAAGGTGGGGTATTTTCTTGTGGACAGAAGAAAAATGTAAAGTTGATGTTGTGAGCATCTTTAATGCTTCTCTGACATGTTTAAGCTTGTTTTGTTTTGTTATATTTGGGTTTCTGGAATGTTTTATCCTATCAATGACATTAATTATGGAGTAATTGCCTTAGTTGCATGTAACAACTCTCCTCTTTTTTTAGAATAGATTTTCACACAATGTGTAAACTTTGCTGTATATGTGCTACGTTTCTTGTGTCATGAAATAACGTGTAGACAAAATAATGTTTTTCCTGTCAGAAATTCAATGGGCATCTAAAGCAAAGTGACAGGTGGTTAAATAGCTGCATTTAAAGGATGTCAAGAAGATTTTTTGGACAGGTACCAAAACCCAATGCCAAAAAGAAGGCCTAATACCATCTGTTTTGTTAGCAGAGAGATGCAATTATACATTAGATTTTAAATTACATGAAATGCCAAATTCATAACCTCGAATTTTGGGTCAAATCTAGCTTATCTGATTGTGAGTGTTTTTATTTACTAGCACAGTTCCTGACCCAGAGCCCACACAGGTAAACGAAGACGTTTTTAATCAGCCCCGTTAAAGTCCTGGGAAGCTCTCGAGCTGCATTTAATTTTGTTTTGTATTACATGTAAATCCAGATGCAATGTGGATTTAATTAATCCAATTTCACTGCATTTAAATGTACACATTTGCATTGTGTTTATTGGCAATTGGTTTTATCCATTTGTTCAGCATTTTTTATGACCAATGAAACTCCTGAATATTTAGAGATCTCTCTCCTTCCGAGCGGGAACGAGGAGTGTAGCTCTGAATTAAATTGTTCTCAGACATAAACTGGGGATAAGACTAAAATGTCAAAATATAGCTGCATAATACAGTGCGGAAATGATATCAGTATTTTAAAGTAATAAAATGCACAGTGCTAAATTATTCTAAAAATCATTTCAGCAGGCTTTATAGATGGTTTGTTGAGGGGAGGAGGACCACTTTGAAACAAATAATGAAACTGATAAATTCGGAGACTTTTTATCCTGCTTCTAAAAGGTGCCTTTGAAATTATGATTGTTCAGGTTTAGTCTAATATTTAGAAATACTCACTGCAGAGTTTTCTCTTCTTTGTGAGGAGTCCGTGTGGCTTAAATGGGATTGCTGAGATAATCACACTCTGCTGTTTCTGTTCCAGGGCTAATGTTAGGCATGAAATGTGAGTTGTCATGTTAGGAGCTCCTCTTTCAACGACCTGACCAAGGCAGCTACAAACGCTCTGGGGTTTGTGAGGAGTCAGATGGGAGAAGAACAAAAAGACTGGTGTCTTTTCCTGTCAGTCTGGCTTTGCTGGGAATGCTGTGGTTCCCTCAGCCATCCCAGACCATTCCCTTTGCCTTTGGATACTTGGCCAAACCCCAAGGCCTTGACCCTTTGGCCTGTCACAACAGGCCCTGATAAAATGTCCCCATCATTCTTATAGGCCCCCTTTTTAGGCACTGGAAGGGGCTCTGAGGTCTCCCTGGAGCCTTCTCTTTTCCAGGCTGGACACTCCCAGCTCTCCCAGCCTGGCTCCAGAGCAGAGATGCTCCAGCCCCTCCAGCATCTCCATGGTCCACTGTTCATCCTGCACAGAGAGGGACACCAAAGTGCTAGAGAAGAGCAAGAGTTCAGCCAAACCCACATCTCCTGGTAGACCCCCCCTTGCTCCACAGCACAGACACCAAAGTGCTGCAGGAACAAAACACAGGGAAACGCAGGTGAAAACGGGCTGAAGGAGGATTTAACAGCAGGTACAAATTGGAGGCCTCCTGAACATATGGTGAGGCTGGACAGATTCCCCCTGGGGCAGCAGCAGCTGCTGATCCATGGGCAGAGAACCGTGGGGGATGGAGGCACCTCACACCCATCATTCCCCAGGCCCTGGGCAAGGATGATGCTCAGAATGATGCTCAGAATGATGCTCAGCTCCCCTGTGTTTTCTTCTTCTGGCAGCCTGACGAGGAGAAGAAGCACTGAAGGCACGAGGTGAGCTGTGAGAACATTCATCTGATGAAGAGCATTTCCTCTGCCAGCTTCCCTTGGCAGATATATATTTATATATATAAATAAAAAGCATTCTGGATATTAATAGCAATACCACTTTATGACAACGGGTGTTTCAGATCAGTCTCTGTTTGAGGTCTGACAGAGGCAGATGAACGTGCAAAGTTTGACAGGGCTGATTGTTGTAAATCTGAAGAGGCATTAAGAAAACAGGGCTTCATTTGGGAAAAATGAGCTTTTAAATGGTCTGAAAGGGATCGTTGGTGTGTCTCAGGCACTGAAAAGAAATTAGGTTGTATCTGCTGGGGAGATCGGGACGTTTGGTGATGAAATGTGTTAATTTTTGTAGGAAACAACAGAATTAAATCCTGCTTTTAGTGGAAGAACCAATTCAGCCTTAACTGCAAAGCTGCTAGCAATGACTCCACAATATATGAAATATAATAATTATGATAATTAATAAAGATAATAATACAGTAAAACCTTGCTAATGACTCAGAGGCTGCTTACTAATTACTGAATTTTGTGGATAAACAAGCCAGAATAATGCATCATAAAATACACTTTGTTCCATTATTTTGACAACTCTCATTTAGTTTTAATTATTTATACTTCATAATATACCAGTCACTCTACTTGGGAGGGTTTCACAAAAATAATGAAGCTCTAATAATGTGACATGTCAGTTCAGTATTTGCTGAAACAGGGAGAGAGGAAAACCAGTCGTTTCTGCATGTGTGTAAATCAGGAAGAGCACAGATCAGCTGAGCACAGATATTCAAAGTTTTAATGCAAAATATTATACATCTCTAAAATGCCTTTGACCTGGAGCCCTCCGAGCAGCTTGCCTGGTGGAGAACTCCTGCATGCTGACCTGCTTCGCTGCTAAATGCAGAAGGATCGATGCTGATTCTCCAGAAAAAATCATACAGTTCGAAAAATAATAATAAACGTGAAGTAGTTTTTGTGCCCGAGTCAATCTTTATCCTTAAATCAATCTTTTTTTCCACCATCACGAGGGCTGAAAGCTTGTTTTTAATTTAAATGAGAGCTACGATTTTTACATAATCACTTGATTCCTGGAGCTGGCATTCCCTCGAAACCCCAGCCCGCCTCCCCCTCCCTGAATTTGGCAGGAGTTGGCCACGCTTTTGCAATGAAAGACTCTCGTGGAAGAACTCAGCATTTATTTAGCTCAGTTTTCCAGAGAGTCCTGAAGGGTGCACATTGCAAATATGCCTTTGGAGTCATGAGGTTTAAAAAAAAACCAACACAAAAAACCCCCAACAAAAAACAAACCAAGAAACACCCCGTTTCTATCGGAGATTTGCCAGAAAACTGCCTCTACCAGCCCTGTCCCAGCTCTCTCTGTGAGCATATGGATCGGTTGCTGCAACTTTCAAGCATTTCCCTCTGTCTGGGAATGGGATAACGTACTGCAAAAACACTCTATATATAATACCCTCTCTCTCGGGGCTGGTTTTCTAAAGGGATGGGTTGTGACACTTTGGAAGGGATGGGGAGAGCGTGGTACCCGCTCAGCGGGGCAGGAAGGGGGAACCTCGCACTCCCAACCTGCCCCCCTCCGAGCATCCTTCCCTCCTCCAAGCCGCATTTGGGGTTTCCCTGCTGCTGTGCGCCGAAGGTCCAGGCCCGTGGAGCTGGAGGGGGACGGATAGCAGAGAGGGTGCCCATGGATGGGTGCTGCCTTCCAGCAGCAGGATCTGTAAAGGCAGGGAGGTGTGGAAACCCGGGCGGGCTGGGTGATGGCAGAACGTGTGTCTCCGCACCTCGGGGGCAGGAAGGCAATGCTAGAGGCAAATACTGGGACTGGCTGTTCCCAGGGGTGGCCCTTCTAGAAACAGGGTGTATTCTGGGGGCTCTACATGGGGGATCTAGTTGGGACACCTCCTGGGGTACTTAGGGTGGGCCAGCGCGCTGGAGAGCATCCTTCTCCCGGCGCACAGGGAAGCGAAGGCTGCTGAGCACCGTCCTGTGCTGGCAGAGGGACCACCGCCCCCTGCGCTTGGTGTAGCCTGGGTGGGGGGCACAGCAGCCGCCACACGGTCCCCACGGGGCAGCGCGGACCGCGGGCGGCCGCCTCATCCTGCCCGCTTTCCCCGGCGCTCCCGGGGATGGGCTAACCCCTCCGAGGGGCTCCCGGGGATGCGCTAACCCCTCCGAGGGCCCCCCACCCGCGGGAGGAGCCGCCCGGCCCCGCCGCGAACAATAGCGGCCCTGGCGCGGGGCGGTGCGGAGCGGTGCGGGGCGGTGCGGGGCGGTGCGGGGGCCGCCGCCCGCCCCGTCCCCGCCCTCTCCCCGCGCCACAGGCACCGCCGCCGCCGCAGCCGGGTCCATGCCCGCTGGAGCCCCCGCCTGCCGCCCGCAGCCCCGGCATGGACGTTCGGTTCTACCCCTCCGCCCCGCCCGCCGTGGGCTCCCTGCCCGGCGCAGACCCCGCTTGCCTCGGCCCGCTGGATTATTACCACTGCAACAAGGTACGGGCGGTGCGCGGGGGTCCCGCCGCTCCGCGGGGATGGGCGCGGGGAGAGCGGGGGAAAGGGCGAAGGAAAAGTGC